>WTSP01026330.1:0-27121 GCA_025331215.1 Actenoides lindsayi
GCAGGGCACCCCCGTCCCCTGCGCGGTCCCTCAGCCAGCACCCGCAGCTGGCACCTCCACACAGCCCGTCGGAACCTCGGAGTCTGCTGACATCGCCGTACCGAAACTGGGTCTCAAGCGCAAAGCTTGCTTTGCTGCTCTGCCAGGCCAGCCAGGAACATTGCTCTGGGGTGGTGCTGGGCAAAGAACAAACTTCCCTTCATTTCCTCTTGAAACCTCAAGGCTGCTACTGAAATTCATTGGTCCGCTGCAGCAGCTATTCAAGAGGATGAATTAGTTTTACACAGACTTTTATAGGGGTTTCATTTCATCAGAATTATCCCCTCCACCCACTTAACTCGAGCACATACTTCCCTACTGAAATACTGTATTGCTTCTCACCATATAAAACCTAAACTCGACAGCAGCATAATTGCAAAATGGTACCTAATATTTCACCTTCCACCGACCCAGAGGATAAATATGTAGAATCATATCTATCACCGGTTCATCCCAAACCATTACTGTTACAATTTAAAAGAAACAAAGAAGTTACACAATAAAAAATAAGCTCTCTGAAGAAGAAAGGGCTATGAAAATTGCTAGTAGGGTTCCATACAGAGCCCAGTATATGCCCAGTCCTTCTCCCTGTGCAAGGGATGCTGAATACCATTTTTTTTGCAGAAGCTCAGGATTTTTCTATGTGGCTAGAGCCTCATCTGTGTTAAACACCGCAAATTCGTTGAAACTACTTCAAAATTTTCAGATAGAGAAGCCTGTGAAATCATGAAAGGTGCAGTTAAGCACCCCGATTATTCTAAGCCAGAGCAGCAGCAGGAGTTAGTGCAGGCTGCTGCAGTCCCTACCACGCTTGTGGCTTACGCTGAGCTACCGAGGGGAGAAAGCTGCAGCAAACAGCCCTCCCCCACTGCCACACTGCTGTGGACACATGCAGACCTACTTAGGAAAAACACGGACGTTTTTAATAGACTCCAAAAACCTGTTAGAGCTTTTTGACCGTTATGAGTTATAGGTAAATGTATAAAAAGAAACCAACTCTGAGCCACAGAAAAATGACCTCATGTAATGCAAGCACGTTTTATAAAAATAAAATAAACAGTGTTGGTGAAAAGAAGAACAATAAAGAAAAAATATCAGAACACCTCAATGATTATTAGGAGACTCCAGCACATCAGCCTGAACAAATGTGACCTTCTGAGAGATGACTTCAGTTGAAGCAGGAGATGTTCACCACCTCGGTACACTCAACACCTTGAAGAATTGGTCCTTGGGGAATTTTTATTTGTTTGTTTTACAGAAAATTCCTAATTGGGAGTGAATAACAAGTTGGGGCACAAGGGAATCTAATGGGTGAATTTTGTACATTTAACTTGTACAATGTGTCTAAACATTCAGCTTGCAGCAATTATTTCATCAGCTCTAGCACAAGATCTTTTTTTTACTGTGCTAATGAGTTGAGTGGATGTAAATAAAAAAATATCACTCAGAAATAAGATGTGTCTTGTTTCTCTCTGAGGATATCAATCAGACCAAAAAAAAAAAGTAATAAAAAAAAAAATCTTACTTGGAGCATTTCACTCAATTTATGCAATTCCTTCTGGAAAGCTTTCCGCTTCCCAGAGTTATTCATCCTTGCTATAGCATAAAATCCTAGTTCTGATTTTTAAGCCACTAAAATTTGTCAGAAACTTCTGATATTGTATTGATCTTTGACCATGCATTAATCATAGGTAGTAAGGACCATTATAGACCTATATAGTTACAGTTCTATGTTCTTTAACTATACACACACACTTGGCTAATTGGCTGAATACGTGTGAAGAGCTCTGAAGCTCACCACCTTCAGAGCAACTTCCAAACACCCTTCTTTCTACAAGCACATCCATGATAAAGCCAACAAAAAAGGGCAATGAAGAGAACCCACTCTATACACTTCCAATGACAATTTGATGCAATCAAGTGCCAAGGGTGAAGAATGCATAAAGGATGAACTGCTATAATTGAGAGAACATTATGGTAGGACTGGGAGGATCTTTAGTTAGTGTCTCTCCCATAGATTTTTTTTTTTTTCCTCTTTTCTCCTCAATATGCAATCTTTAAAACAAGATTTTAATACATCCAACTATACATCAAACAATAATCTTTCTGACTCCTGGCAGAGACAGGCAAAGAGGACAAAGGAAGGAGGGACAGGACTAGATTCAGTCTTGCTTCAGATGAACATACAGAGATACAAATAAGGCTGCAACATTTGTAAGTTAATTTTCCCTGAATTTGAGAAGCCTTCAGATATTTTTTTAAGTTTTGTCTTTTAGCCAGAACTGCCTAAGTTACATGCAGACAGCTTCAGCCAAAGTCCTGGCACCACCTGCCACGACCTGAAATATATCCAGACGTGACATTGATAATTTCAGGTGTACGTGGCCTGGCTGCACTGGAAACTGGGTCATTAGCATGCCTTTCAACCTCGCTGAGCTACATTGCGGTCGACTTCTGTGTCCTCCTGAGTTTCCTGGGGAATGATTAGTCCAGCAACTTTGCTGGTTAATTGGATGCTCTCCCTCCTTCAACAGCAGCCCTCAGTCAGCCAGATCTGCCATTTTACATTAGTCTTCCTCTGAGTAACACACACAAACAGATTTAATGGACATAAGAACTTGCTCGATCGATTCCCAGATGGGGCCTGGATGGTAAGGTGGCAGTAAACCAGCAAGGGCATGCCCAGGCTCTCCGAAGAGGAGATGGTTAAGCAGTGGCATTTATTGATTCAAGAAATTTCAACAGCATAGACTTATTCACGTTTCAAAAGCAGAAAGTATTTTCAAACTAATTGACATGGCAAACAGAAAGAAGTGATTTGCTTCACTTTAAAGGCAGAATTGGAAATGTAAATCATAGGAAGGAACTGCAGAAGAAATTATTTGCAGTATTATTTTTTTCCCCTATACTACATTAAAACAAAAGTTAGAGAAGCAGTAAGTAGTGCAACACTTGCCAGTATCTTCTGTAACAAACACCCAAGGAACACTCACCAGCTTATAGTGCCTCTCTAGCTCATATGTTAGTTTGAAAAGAGTGTTTTCCTGACGCTCTATCATTTGTAACCAACTCATCTTTTCATTTAGATGCTGCTTTAGTAAACAAGCAAGTGGCTGACATGCCGTGACAGCTGATTAAGACTGTGTATTATACAGTATTCACACTCCTCTTCCCAGGCTATCAATCCAAGCGTAATGGTATGTTTTAAAAACATGCACACTTGGACAATTCCTCTGATAACAATAGTATCCCAAATGTTTATGCAGCTGTTTAGCAAAGATGCTCTTACCGACGAGAATGGCTGGTTAAACACAAGCATAGAGAGACAATTTCTCTGTGATACATCTACCCTTGAAGATTTATTGAGTCAAAACAAAGCTTAAATGTGGGTTTGAAAGTTTGGAAAACTTTTAGTTCAGCAAAAAGGGCTACATATTGTCAGGCCATAACTCATCCTGCAAAATGTTTCATTTCGCTAAAAAATACATTTCAGAAGATTTTATAAAAACAACTGGTAAATCATACAAAATAATTATGACAAAATAATAAAAGCATATTGCATTTTTAGCCTATATAGAAGCACACTGCATCACAAATATGCCCTGTAGAACCAGTGCCAGGCCTCAGAGCCACTCGGACAACGGGCTGGTGGCAAGGGACCGAGGAAAGCTGATTCTGCAACGTGTTTAACCCACCACAGTCACAACCTAAGATGGGTCGAGGCAGTCTGAGGTCTACAGCAAGTAGGAGATGTGATGTGAGGATTAACTAGTTGTGGATGATGTGATGAAACTCCTGACTAAAGGGCTATTTTTGGACAGCCCCTCTGTGCATGTAGAAAGTGATGGATGTGTGTATGGAAGCACAGAGGGGAAAGAAAAAAAAAAAGAAAAAAGAAATGTCCCGACTTCACAAGATGAAGGAACAGCACCAGGATCAAAGAAAACATGAGATCACAAATTCCCTCATGAAGATACCAAAAATATGATCAAATTTCCACTACAGCTATGCAATCTGCAGCTGTTAATTGGGTCACACCTTCAGCAACTGGCAGCGTACCTGTGTGCTGGGAAGCATCGCGGCTGGCCAGGACAACTGTCCTCGCTGCAGGGACTGCTTTGCATACTGCCTCTGAAAACCAGGACGGGAATGGAAAAGATCTGCTATTGCATTGAGGGTTATGATGTTTGGAAGCATATAGGAATTGGAGCTGAAAATACCTGGGCTGTAGGAAAGCACAGGGGAAGGAACTGTCATAGGGACTTGCCACTCCTGGAGGTAAGACAGGGCAAGCTGACGTTCATATGCTCTTATTTAGAAAAATCACTGCAAAAAGCAGCCCAGAATTGAAGAAATTAAGTCCTCAGATCCCTTTCAACAACCCGACTGGGTTGTATATACAGGGGGCCAAGCCAAGGAACACTCGATGCTACGTCAATCCGTGACTTGAGCTAACGTCAGGTCTCACATCAACCTCTAAACAGGATTCTTGATACCACTAATTTTCTGTGCATGTTTTTTAGCCAAAGCATTGAAAGCTCTTCTGTGTAGCCCGAATGAACTGTTCATTTGGTTCTATTCTTCAATATGATTAGGTTCTACTGTTGGGGGCATGTGTGAAAATACTCTGTCCTTTCTCTATACATGATTAAGCACATACATACAAATGACATAGCTGCTTTTAGTGCATACAGTTTCTCTTGTACTTTCTCTGGTACTTAGAAGGGCTGGATTTTAATCAAACGAAAAGAAAGTAAAAAAATTACTCTTCCAAGTAAAAAAAAAATAAATTAAGATTAATTTCCCATTAAACAATTGATTCATAAGGTTGTGACTAATGAATAAACATCTCCATTTTCCATGACAAAACGAACAAATTGTTTTGCCATCCCCAGTATTCTAGGCTATTAATATTTAATTGTGATTTCAGCTTGTTTTTCTTGTCTAGGACTGAAAGAGAAACATAATAGTGCCAAGTACTAAGGATGTGCAGGCATATTATTCCTAGCAAAGAAAAATTAAAGTAATAGAGGAAGAAAGATCCGTGAATTGGCTCATGTATTAACCATATGGAATGCTGCTAACGCAAGCAAGCAACGTTCAGTACAAAAAATGGGTGAGACCAGGAATCTGATTCAAAACATCACACTACAAGACTGCGCCACATACTTCAATCTCTGCATTTCTCTGGAATGCTAATAACTCTGGAAGCAACCTTGACCAACAAAAATATTTCTGCCTTGGTCTTTTATCTATATCAAAAATTAGATGTTTTCACTGACCTCATAATTAAAAAGGTGGCAGAAAAAGCAGAACAGAGGATTAGCTGAATAACAGGATGGACAATCTCTCTAAAGCATCATTAAACTCTGGTTTTGGTTCTCTGTTGCCATAACACATCTTTGCATTGTAGCAGGATGTCAAGCAACATCATCGAACCCAGCGAATGTCAGAGTTAATGTGATAGTGCATCCCAGCAAGCTCAGTGTCAAACATGCTTGGGGTATAGATTTTCCATACCAAATGAACACTGTATTCCAAATGTGCAGTAGAACAAAAGCGGTAGCAGTTCACGTACACAACCCTGCAGCCTCACTTTATTTTGTTTCAAATACTCTACTGCCTAGACAACTCCTGTTTAACACTAGGAAACTCAGAAACAATTTCTCCTAGGACTCAACAAAGTACCTGGACAAGACCACCACGGGCCAGTCAATAGTGTGGTGGATAAGCTTTCACTTTCCTCTCCCAAGACACAGAAAATCAGCATATACAAAACGTTTGTGAGTAAAATCATTGCTTCGCTATAGTATGACATACAGAACATTTGAAAAATGGTCTGGTCTGAACTGGTTATGCCTCATAACACTCTAAAAGAGCTGGCAGGAATGAAAGAAGCAATCAGGTAGATCATGGGGACTTAAGGAGTACTAGTACTGGTGAAATAAAATCAGATTCTAGCACATCAAGGTACTGGGAGTATCATCACAATAAGAGCAATGACCCGTCCAGGCAACTGGTGGGTAATGTTCTGGTATCTCAGAGGTGTCCTAAACACTCTGCAGTGGCAGCTTCCACTGTAAATACACCGATCTTTTTGTTGCTCTTTTCACCAAAACTTACTGATATATATATTGCTGCCTCTCATATTTAAAATGCTGCAAAAATGAATTGTATAACAGAGTATTATTTACGCATAAGGAGCTTCTCATAAGCTGACAAATGCTTATAGAGACCAAATTCTATTAGTAAAACAGAGGGGAACTTCTGGGACCCAAACTAGATCAACTTAAACATTGGGGTTTTTTAAGTGTCTTTAAGTATTAAATCTTTTACCAAATTTTTAAAGCATCTTCCATTGCTAGTTAAAAAAAAAAAAGGATGGAAATACTGAAACCTGAAATAACTGTCAGATTTTTTAAGTTGTATGAAGAGAAGCCTCAGAAGTGTAAGCTTGAGAAATTATTGTCTCTACCTGTTTCTGTACTTCTCTTCTAGGATAGACACTCAGAACTGTAATAACGGATATTTTCGTACCCTCAAGCCTATTCAAAATACCAAATTGCTCTGTGGCACCAGAGAGAAGAAAGAACAAAGTCTACTTCTACATTTAAGGGAGCACTTCTCCCACTGTGTAGTTCAGGACCAGTATATACTCTCAAAAAACAGCTCATAGAAGGAATCAAAGTATGATGACAGTAAGATCAATTAAAAGTTCAATTATCTGCAATTTTTAGCACAAATATTTGCTGACTACAGGCAGGAACGAACTGGTGTGATCTACCTCTAAGAGAGGTGCAACGTGCCGGCAGCTACTGCACAGCCCTGCTCGTGCCCGCGCAGATGCCTGCAGGGTGCTCCGGCCGGGCGAGCGGGGATAGAAAATGTTATGCTGGAAATTTCATATGGTGGGTGCAACTTCAGTAATTTCAGTTGATGATTATTAGGGAGCCTACAATTATTTGCACAAAAGCAGAAATAAAACCAAACAAACAACAAACCAAAAAACCCACGAGTGTGATAAAGCTACTGGCATCCACTTAACAAAAGGTGATTAAATTCCTCATGGAAAGCAGTCAAGCGATGAAGAAATATGAGATATCTGTGCAGAATGCTTTCGCTGTCCTGACTTTTGTGTACCAGAATATATTATATCTCCATAATCCTCTTCTAAGGCTATGTAATCAAATAGGTTATCTTTGTGGGCTTTTTTTCACACTGATATGGAAGGATTATTTATATTTCAAGCTGCAAAACTCATTACAGTAACTACTTTATGTAATCGGATAAGTTTTGCAGTAATTGATTACCCTAATGAATTAGTACTTTCAATGTTTTATATGAAAATTATTATACTCATCCTGAAAATAATGTATTTTTTTAACAGATCAAAGAGATGCTATGACTGAAAATTACTGGTTAGCAAATATAATCATTACTTTATCACATTACTCTCTGCATTTATGATGAAACCATTATATGGATTTGAAATCAAATCCTTACATAAAAAGTTTTCAACTTCCAGGCAAAGAGCCATGTGGTTAGTATTTCTGCAGAGCTTCAGAGCACCTGTACATCAAACAGCTAGACACTGAAGGATTTGCTAGATTTGGTACTTAAATTCCAGTGAATGTGATTTTCCATGTGAAACTTGCCCAAATAGCTTGTGCTACTGTTTCATGGCTTGAATATTCAGGTTGAAAATTTGAAATATATACTGCATATTAGAGAATATTCATAGTCAGAATTTGATTAGAGTGCTGGCAATGTCATTTTTTGTAATGGAAAGATACTGTCAGTACACTTAATTTGGTACCTCCAAGCCCATGCTCTTATACTAAACAAATAAATTAATAATTTAATGGATTTATGGAGAGTTGTTTCCATGGAAAGGTTTAGAACCAAAAATCATGAAACTATTCCTAGGAACTAATTAATCACAGCAGAAATAACAGACAGCAACATCTCTCACCTACACTACTATGAGGAACAAAACCACTGCATTCAGAAGTGATTTTTATTCTAGTCTTAAAAACCCCATCTGGTTCCAGACACATTGCTCCACATGTGGAGAAAAAAAAAAATATCCTAAAAAAAGCAAGACTGAGTTGATGTGGTCAGTGCTTACCGAGGCTTTTGGTGCCCTTGGTGCTTGATGACCGTGAAGAAAAAGAAACGTCCGCGTCCCTCATGTCCCCAGAGGGAGCAGTGAGGGCAGCAGCACCCCACGGAAACCTCCTCGTGTCAGTGGAGAGAAGCACGGGCTCCATTTCCACCTCCAAGGGCAGCGGGTGCTGTGGGCACCAGAGACCAGCACGTGCACCTCCCCTGGCAGCAGGCACTCAGCTTAACTGCCCGCCCGCTCCTGCCTCTTCACTGGGTCTCAGGACTGACTTCAGCAAAAGAAAACTCCTGTTATTCTGCTACTTGTTAGAAAAATATTGCAGCATTACCTTTCTTCTGTTTGATAAGGTACGTTTTAAAATAATTTAAAAGACAGATGAGAATTTTTTGTTTGTTTCTCATTGTTCACTGTAATCCAGCATCTCATCCCCACGCATTTTGTAGTGAAATGTTTTTAATCCCTTAACACTACCACCACCTATAGTAAATTTGTTTAAATGTAATGAAAAGCTTCATCCAAAAGGCTACAACATTCTGAAAGTTAGATGATAGGAAATTATTGTTGCTCTGTAACTGCAGTGGCTGCACTCTCCCTCGTTAGTCAAACACAGTCCTCCTCCAGCTCACCCCCGTCCCCAGCTAGACCATTCAGCCCTACTTTCTTCTTTCATGCACTTGGTATCCACAGGCAATGTCTGACACCGTGCATATCAGTAAGGTGCCTACTACCATGACTTCACACTTGAATACAGAATTGAACAAGCGGATGAACTGTATTATTCCCGGACATGGGGAACTGCTCGGAGCTGACCCAGTCACTGTTCCCACAGCACCTTATCCCCTCCCTCCATGTATGGTTTGCTTCATTCACCAAATGCAATTAAATTACGAGGTTATAGGCTGTCTGGGAATAACTTCCTCCTAGAATTCTTGTTTGTAAGATAACAACTTTTCATAATGTGGTTAGAAAAACCATGGAACAAAGGAAACAAGTATTACGGCTGCTTTATACACACATGCTGTGTCCACACAGAGCTGCATCCGACAGCACAGCAGGAGCAGGGCAGTCAGGACACAGCCATTCCTTTATCTATCTACGCTATGGATGGACTAACTGGATTAATACTGAGGGGAAGGAACATCCTAGACTCTGCAGGCTTAACAACTTGCTGGAGAAGCTTAATTCTTCACAGGAATTGCTCTGTGAATGGAGAGAAGTATATATCGTGTTACTATGATCAGTCTACAACATAACATCCTTTTCCAATTAAGAAGCACTTGGCTGCATTCACTGTCTGAGAAATCAGCACTACTACAAAATTGAATAAAAGTATCCATATTAAACCCCTGGCTTTTAAAACCAACATTTGGTGGTGGTGAGAAATATACTGAACTTCAGATGCCATTCACATTTTTTGCCACCTTCTATCATAATTTCAAAAAGTAAAAATTACATAGCTTTATGTAAATAAACACACAATTAATATGGAGTATTTCTGGTCCTGGAAGTGCAGCCTTCACTGTTTAAAGCACACCTCCAGGGACACGGGCAGCACTTTCCTAAGAACCATCTGAATAACACAGAGGAATTTACTGTCGTACACCCTTAGCAACTGTACACTCTGGTTGCCACAGAGCACCCTACCCTGGCACCTATACCAAAAGTCATGGAACATCTACACCTAGCAACAGAAGATGATCAGTCTTAAAAGAAATCTTCCCAGAGTCATGTTTTCCATAACTCAAGCAGCTCGCTATCCTGACTAAGCTCACCAGCAAAAGCATCTTCTGTCAGAAGCAACATGCCTCAGGAAGAGCTGTATTGCGAGTGCTGCTTATGTGTACAGCATTTTGTACATACCTTTTGACCCTTCTCACTTACTGGAGTAAACACTTCCCAGACACTCCTCCTTCCCTTTCTTGTAGAAGAATCCCAACTATAGATAATAATATGCAATTATAACATAATTAGCTCCACCCTGCCAACATAGTGAATTAAGCATATATTGTTTTATTGGCTCTTTTTTCCCTAAACACTAAACTGCAGATTTTTGCTACTAACATCTCTGCCTCAGAACCAGTTAACATTCCACTCACATAAATGGATGCATGTCTAAACAAACTCATCGCAGTTGGCTTTGATTGAAATATGCTGTGTCTGTGGGGCCCTTCACAGACTTTGAAAGTAGTTGTCGAATATGATACCACCTATGCCAAGGTAACTTGATTCAAAGAGTGAATAAATGCCACTCTCTGTTCCCCTTTAAAAACTAATATTAAATAAAGGTGTAATTTTAATGCTTGGGTTGATATTTAAGAGGGCAAGCTCCACTGAGAGATTATCTTCCTGCTTTTCAGCATTAAAATCAATAGTGTCAGTGATCTGTATTGCTTTTCACAGATGAACACAGCAGTTTATCAGCTAAGTTCACCCCAGGATCAAATGATTGGCACTGAAGCCTTTGACCACTTCAGCAATGAATATCACTTAATGACTCTATTATATCAGAACCAACAACTTGCTTGTATTAAAGTTCATATATCGCATGCAATGACGTTCCTCAGGCTCAGTTATTTCTTAGAAGGCAGCATTAAAAAACCCCAATAAAGTACACTATATCAACTTGTACCAGAAAAGGAGTAAAAACAGCAATTGTGGGTCATTTTGAAAGCACTTTCAAAAGGCTAGTAGGATGAGAGAGGGGAAGTAAATGGTCGAACTACACAGAGAATATTCTGCATTCTGATTTTTCACTTCCTTCTTTTTCATTTTATAAGGTCAGCAGCCTAATATTTCTTCATTTTCTGCTTAGACAGAACTACTTAAAATAAATCAGCTTCAACTAAGTTTTAACATGTTGTTCCCCCTCCACCTTTTTTTTTTCCCCAGACTTCTCTAATTCTATTTCAAGCGAATATATTATCAGAAAATAGAACTTTTACTCCAAACACAACTATTTTGAGAACTTTCATAAACAAGTATTCTGAATCTAAATGAAAAGACCTGGTAACACATTAAAAAATACCATAAGCAATAGTCAGCCACTTCAAGTTATTTTAAATCCTATGATAATAGTGTTTCCATATAGTCAGAAAGCCTTATTAGAGTAAAATGACTCACTGCACTATGTTTCTAAATTCAATATGTATTTTCATTGATATTTATTTTGTCGTAAGCTACACATTTATGTTGTAATTCAGAAATGAGTGCTACTGCAATACCTGTCCTGCAGACAGGCTTTCTGAGATGCTGAACGTGTCTGGGGATTTCAGGAGGCTGCAGAATAAACAAGAACCTCCGCCACAGCTCACACGGGTGCTGTACAGCACAACTGCTCGAAGGGTGGTCAGTAGGTGACCAACAGATACTAAATCCAACATGGACTGTCAACTGTCACAGCAACATGAGCACAACTCTGCTAGCTACTTAAATTTAAGCCACTTCAAGTTACTGGTGGGTTGGGGGGAACCAACACAAAACCAGCTATTGGATCATTCTAAGAACTGATTTCTACTTGCATTTTATTTTGTGGACATATTCTGCACAGTCAGACCTCACAATCCATACACTGATTCCCAACCATTGAACCTATTTGGTACTTCAATAGCACAGTAGAGAGAAAATGTTGAATTTTTTTTTTATTTTTTGTTAGAGAATGCTGATGAATTAACCCCTAGGAACCAAGAAAAGACTGTAATCGCATGATGGCATGGCAGTAAGTTACTTCTAAATGCAAATATTACGCATACTTTGGCTTATGGATTCAAAAGTAAACATTACCTTCAATAATATCTTTAAAATAGCTCTAGATAGTCATCAGTGCTCTTGCAAAAAGGCTTAGTTGTTCACTTCAAGTCTAGCCAGAGGAAACAAAAAAAGGGTGAAGGAAAAGCAAGCAGTACCTAAACTGAAGTTATTTACTACTCCATCTCTAGATATCCAAAAAGTATCACTATGTTTTAAGTATTTGTTTTGTTTATAGTTTTCCTAATTTTACTCAGAGATGCTGCATCCCTGTCAATCAAATTAATGGCTGAAATACATGAGCTTAATTTCAGAATTATGCTGAACATGACAAGGCAGCTCCATTTCACGTAAACTCAGTAGCACAAGTGCAAAGTTTTAGGGAAGACAACATCTGACACATGTCGTTATTGAGATACTACAAAGAAAAGGAAGCTTATGACTTCAAAGTTTTATTAGGAAGTCAGTATTAGAAAGATGATGTCACTTCTGAGAAGAGAACCCTTTGTAACTTCAGTATTCATTCTGTCGGTAGATTTCTACATCAAAACAGTTCAGTTATTTGCCTGGTAATGCTCTCTAACAAGAACAAGAAACAGAGTTCAGCATCTTCTCCTAATTGGCAATAAAGGCATAGGAGTATTTTATAATATGAAGAGTCTGTTTTCCCTAGATATGTATCTGTAATCAGAAGTCGTCTGAAATCCATTAATAACACCAGAAAATAAACAGAGGCATTTAGGAATTAACATCAAGAGATTAGTCTATAAAGCTCATTATAAACCAGTCCTTTTAGGGAAAAAAAAATATGGGCAAAAGGGTATGGACTATATGTAGATGAAATTGCTATTCCTCAAATTTGCTATCTAACTTCTATAATTCTGTATCTTTTCTTTACACATGTGCACCCTCAAACTACAGCTTAATTTACCGGTTCATGACCGAGTGTAACCTTCTATACCTTATGCTGGCATTGCTGTTAGTTTTGCTGTTTCATTACCTCTGTTTTCATTTCAGCCCATGGGTCTCTTCTCCTTTTCCTGATCCCCCTTCTCTGCCGAGGAGATACAGCAATCGCTGCAGTGTAGCCCAGGATATGAGTGAAATGTAGACATTTCTGTACAGAAGATTCAGCCACAGAAATCTGGATGTGCTAGGAACAGATTTGTAGAATCTCTTGGCAATTTCATATCAAATCAGTACAGGAAAGTGTAACGTTTTTCCTTTGCAGCTGAAACTAGAACTAGACCTGATACCTGCTAAGAGCCGCATTTGGATGGTGAGGGTCAGCATATGCAAATTCCTTAGTGGGATCAGAATGTTAATTGCTACATGCTCAAATTATTTGCTTTCAGCTGCTTTAAATACATCATCCATCAAAGATAAATTACAGTATTTAAATTGCCTTCTGCCTGTTGTTTTTCAAGGGAAAAAACCCTCAACAAATCACAGAATCACTTCAAATAGTTACAAAATAAGCAGTATAAAGAATTACTCCATATTGGCCTTTCTTGATTTTCTACCCAATTCAGAAGCAGGAAAGCTGCTTACATAGTAGACTTTAAAAAGAACAACAACGTAACACCTCATCCTGTAATTATTTAGTTAAGTATTTTTAGGGAATCTTTGTTCCATGACATTATAAATCCATTAGGAAACAACATTATCAGCCTGCTTCCCACAGTGGTTCCTTTTGTACTTTACAGCTCAATGTAAACATGAACGCGGACACCGCAGCGACGCATCCCGTGCTGCCGGCAAGGGAACGTACGGTTGCCACGCAGAAGTACTCAGACTCAGTAGTTTTCCTTCTCACTTGAGTTAATACTGCAGGGTATTTTTCATGCTATTGTTTTGTTCCATGTGACTTACTGCACAAATTGCACGTGAATTTATTCTAGCATCGAATTCAAAATGAGCTATAAAACATCCAGATGTGATTCTCATTGTAGTCTCTGGCTATATACGAGTTCATTTAGAAATATTTGAGATACTTATAATACCATAAGCACAATATTTAATATCATACTCAATAAATACTAAAAGAGATCATTTTTGCATTGAAAGAGAGACTACAGACTTCAAAGACAGATAGAGAATTAAGTTTTCAAATCTTGAGACTTCTGCTCATATTAGCTGTGAAGATCCACCTGAAATTACTGCGTTGTTAAAGCTTTCAGAGCAAAGGAGCAACTCCGCTGCTCCTGCCACGTCATCTGGGTGTGCATCTTGCCGGTAAGTTTGCCAGTTGGATGTGAGATCTTTCCAGTTTTCACAAGCACTCTATAAATTAATAAAACCCCTTGACTGCCAGCGGCAATCCCGAATGCCCTGGTGCTCCCGCTGCGTGGGTAGCGGGGGGCAAGGGAAGGCAAAGCCGGCCACGGGACGGGAGCGGCCCCAGCCCTGCTCCAGGAACACAGACAGGTTTAGTCAGAGCAGAGTCTCCTCCCGCTCTCGGCACACTGGTGAAGTCAAGGCCGTGGGGCTGCAGCCGCAGCCGGGCACCTCGTGTCCCGGTCCCCCCGTGTCCCAGGCTGCGCTCTGGTCCCGCTGGGCGCTGCCGATGTGAGCCGGGGGCTGCCCGCAGCAAGAGCCGGGCACAGGGCTGCTCTCGCTGCCGCGAGGTCACGGCACTGCACCAACTCCGGCCACGTCAAGGTGCTGACAGCTTAACACTCAAACCTACCCCGCTTTCCTGCTGTCTCACTGGGGGAGATCTAAGATGAGAAAATGAAAAAAGGAGGTGCTGCTCTTTTTTATACACTTATGCTGAAGTACAGGCATGTTCACAACCTGCAGCAGCAATGGCTTCTATTTGTTTCAATTAACTCATCTTATTTTGCTAATATCAATGACTATTAGCTTGCTTTGTAAAGTCAAGAATGCCTCACAGAAATTAATACTCTGTGTACTTAAAAATAGAAAGAATATCAGAATTCTATTTTCATTGTAACCCAAAGAATAAATGGCCAAAGACTTCAGTTAGGCATGTGTTAGATAAGAAAAATAAAAATAATTTCCAACTTACAGACAATCAGTGCTGCTGAAATACAAACTACAGGTGCTTGCAGCGGGGTGACAGCAGCCTAGCTTTACCATGCCTCGTACAGTACAATTATATCTCATTTGTTGAAATCTCCCAGCCAAGGAATGTGAACAGGCCAGCAGAAATCTTTAGCTGAAATTCCCCCTCCTGAAGCCAGGGTATGCTCACATGTCATGTGCCCATGGCAGTACCCAAGAAAGGGTTACATGGTCAATGAAGCCAAAATAACAGCTAGGCTGGTTTTACTTGCAGCCATAAGCAGCAACACTTTCCAGTGTGCAGGCACCACTATAGATGCCAGAGTCGAGGGTTACTACAGTGTGAGGAGACTGGCTCATGCAGAGTCACCCCAAGGTCAGAGCTCATCCCCTGGCAACTCTTCTCCTTGTCAAGGCTGGCCCTGGCTGCTGGAAGACAAAAAAAAACCAAACCCCAAAACCCCAAACAATTCCTATTTGGTGATGTTAGCACATACACTGCACATGGCCAAGGCAGCCAACACCAAAATGAATTTGAGTTTAAAAGTTATCTGCAAGCCTCACCGGGAAAAGTCACAACGCGCTCAAGATCTCTGCCAAGGTTTTATCTGTGAAAGGAGCAGCTCAGAGAGAGGAAACTCAGACACAAACTGTAAGCTAGTGAGGCTTACAGAACGTGAGCTAGTGACACGTACAGACCAAGCTGATCCCTCAGCAGTATCATCTCTTTTCACAGCCTCCACAGACTGTGGCTCTTTTTCTAAAGAGACACTATGAATAAATGAAATAGAATAATACGGCTTTTCACATCAGGAACTACTGTTGACGTTAAAGGCAACGCAACACAGAGAGAACAGGCTGTGCTGAAGGGTCAGCCCAGAAGCAGGCAGGGACACACAGTGACACCGAGGCACTGGGCACTGCTCTCCACGTAAACCCATGGCTGGTACCACCTGATCCAGCCTCAGCCCCCCTGGAAGGAGTACCAAAAGACATGAATTCACACTCCGGATTGCTTCTCTGTCTAGCTAGTGACCCACATGTATGTGTCTTCCCAACGCTTCCGCTAGCGTGGACAATGGCATTTTCCTTGTTTGGACTCACGCTTCAGTTAGCTTAAGCATTCCATCCCTTCATTTCCATGTCTAAACCTACACGTAAGAACTAAATGTAAGCAGTCCAGGGGTACTGATGATAATGTGATGACTAAAATATTAAATGCTAGCTTAAGGCCAATTTTATGCATATACTCTGCAGCCTAACAAATAACAGCCTCTGCTAACCCTGCTTATAGATTGCCCTTGTAAAATCATGGAACGCTGCATCCTTCTGTTAGAGAGGGAACTCGATTACATACAACTCACAGAGCATTTCCACTTTCTGGTTCTCCAGTCCAAATCTAGAGTCATCCCCAGAGCTAAGCCAAGTAAGCTGGCAAAAGACTGTGGTAGAGGAATGACAGCGACCACAGAACCTCACAAGAGAAACACGAGTTCTTCCCACTAGTGAATTACCACTGGGTTTCTTCAGCTATCCTGTTGGGTAAGATTTTTCACTGCCAAACCCTGTCATTTTAAAGCAAGTAATAAAATCCCAGCATATCTTTACTATATATTGTAGAGTTTATTTTTACTACAATAATTTTACATCTATTTTCCTTGGAATTACAGTCTTTGAAACCCTCAAAGATCAGATATGCGGGCAAAAATGTCAACAAGTATCAATTATTTTTTTAAATAACATTCTGGAAGTAGCAAACTTAATATAATATGCTATTTTAACAACAAAACTAAGGCAAATATTAGCCTTTTGAAGGGAAGGGATGTAGAAGTTATTGTTGCTTTATAGAAAATCTTAATGAGGTTTTGTAGTGAGTACTGCTATTATTGTATTTTCTTATAACAAATGCTTGAAATAGCTTCCAGAAAACATTCAGCAGATATTTATTTTCCAACAACAGATGACTCTAACAAAGCACATAAACACCTCTCATTCTTTTCCCGCATGTTTGAGCTTCAGCAGTATGACCAAATGACAATAATGAATTGACTTTTCTATAAAAGAAAAGCAGTGCTTTCCAGATGTTAGAGATGAATGGATGAAAAGGATGGAAAGGGTATTAGAAAAATCACTGAAAGAGGAATGAACTTGAATGTATTGAGTTGATAAACTCATAAAAAGTATTGTATACACTGCTACTTAAAATTGCACGACACAAAATGTTAATTTTTAACAAACCACACCACATTATTTGTATTTATAGTTCCTATGGGTGAACTTGATAAATACCCGGAATAATTAGCAATGTTCTGCCTTGACACATTAAAACCCAGTAATTCTAATTAGTGGTTTAGGAAGCATATAAATTCCATGGGTTTTATGGGAAAGTGACAAAATGAACAACAAAGGGAACAGGAGAGGGAAAGGACAGTTTCTTTCTAGAACAGGCTGTGTTATGTCTGCAAGGGAGAGGACAGCAAAGGGTGCACCCACGAGCACGCTTGTGTGCCAGCGAGAAATGGGGACTATCTGTATTACAACTTTCAACTCTTCTTGACCATCAGAAGTAAAATGTCTCTCAGTCTGTTTTCTCCACTGCTGATAAAGTGCAGAAGTGATTGCCATAATTGCACATGCCTAATCTTAGATGAGAACCCTGGGATAAAAATCATGGTTCTGTACTAGGAGTAGATTCAAGGCAGTGTTTTTTAATCTATCCAATCAATTAAAATACAATACAGAAAAAACTGTTAATAGTTTAATAGCTGTAGCAGAAGAGCAACAAATGGCATCATTCATTATTCAGCCTATACACTTCTGTAGTTATGCCAAAGCAAAATATATTCACGATCTCTCTAGTCAGATACGCAACAAACAGCAGCATGCCAATAAATGTAGCTTCACAGAATTTCTCCACTGTGCTTAACGTACTCTAATGGGAATGGCTTAAAAACTTGGTAATATTGAGTTGCCTATTAAGCCATTCAGTAATTTAAATAACCATCTTCAGCAGTCCAAAATTTTGTTAATCCTCTGAAGACAGAAGCACCGACCAAAACAACGAATGCAGTAGGTTTTAACTACATAGGAGAGAAGGGTGCTACCCGTAGAGTGACGAATCACAAAGCAAATACAATCTCCACAACTGCAAATGCTGAATGTTGCTCAAGGTACCTAAACCACAAGGGTGCAGCCTGGGAAGTCCCCATCATAAATTCATGTTGTAATTCCTCGTATCATGAAACAACATGTTTTTCATGACTTCATATACTTTAAATCATGAAAACATGGATAAATCTTTTCTTTAGGTTAAATTCTGCCTGTCATTGCTTTGCTTGTCTGTTCCAGCAATGAGAAAATCCGTACCTGAAGCTGTGTAGTTTCTGATACTCGAAAGTCCTGAAAAAGAGCCTTTTAGCTACAGGTTTTACATTTTCTCAGAAAAATAACGTTCACTGTTCATGTTTATTCTAATGCATCCTTTCTCTGCCACAGTTTCTTTCACTAGAAGCTTTATCTTGAATTGCTATATACTCTACTATACTACCATATTCACTAATGAGTTAAAGCATCAATTTTTTACAAGTCATTTTTATTCCTTTTCCTGACACACTCCTTATACAAACACCTGATAACTGTGTCATCAACAGAATATTTACAATATCTGTACAACTATCTGCTAGTAGGAAAAAGTTTTCACCACGAAACTTAACAACAGGCAATTTGAAAGGATTTGTCACTATTATTATAGTACAATAGACGGTCACCTGCAGAAAGAGAAGGGGGTTTTCTGTCTAAGAGCCCAGGAACAGCAGCGACATTACAGAGCTCAAAAGGGGAAATAGTGAATGAAGGTGATGACCTCACTGACCAGCACAAGCCAACACATGCCTATACTGACAATCCACTGCAATTCCAAAAAACTTAATAAAAAAAAAAAAATCAGTGAGATTTTAGATAATTCACTAATAGGAAATAAGATTACTTCGATAGGTAATTTATTCAGAATAGAAGAATCACATCCTGATGAAGATCTATCAGAGATTCAATTTCACTATTCCAAATAGATTTAGGTAAATAAAGGACTCTTCAGTTTTATGCCTGAATGAAAATGATCAGATCAATCAGAAATATTTAGTTAGGCCTAAAATGAAATACTACTTTAATTGAAGAATTATTTACTGTATTAAACTTACTTTTAGGCTAAAGGAAAAAAAAAAAAAAAAGAAAAAAGAGTAGCACCACTTTGAAAAGTCAGTCTCGTTTGAAAAACTTGAAACTAATCATTAAATCAAATAATAATAAAAAAAATTACTGGTTTTAGTAGCTGAAGTTTCTTAGATTAAGTGCAGAATTTGCAGACAGAAAAGCAGCTCTAAGGAAAGATGCAGTGTGCTCCCCAAACCACGCACCCTGGAGGTGACCTTGCCCTGCCTCCGGCTCGGGACCAGTGCCAGGTGAGCTCAGGCACACCTCTGCCCGGCCAAGTCTTGAACACCTTTGAGGAGGGAGATTTTACACCCTGAGCACCTGTTCCAGAACTGCACTACCCTCCTTGGGACAAGACTGCCTATTTTGTACCCGTTCAGCTGTGATTTCTGGCCTGCACCCTTTGCTGTATTACCTGGTACTACCAACAAGAATCAATTTCAAACAGCTAGTAAGCTGTCACAATGAGCTGTCTGCTCATTTTCATGGCAAAAAAAGCTTACAAAAACCCAGAAGACTAAAGGGTTTCATATAGAAATTACCAGAAAACACTTTTATAATACTGAATTCTGCTTTTCAGAAGTTTTGAAGACAGAACTACCAAAACCATCCAATTTCAGCTGCTTGAGATAGTTCAAGAAGCTGAGAGAATGCCTTCTTTTAAAATGGTCTACTGCTTTAAAATTAATTTAGCAAGAACCTAACTAATTTCAATGGACCCCATTATTTTTCATCTTTTAACTTTCAAAAGAAGCGTAAAAGAATGTACCTCATTTTTACATGCTATAATGGCAGTGAAAGTGGAAACAACAAACAGAACAAGCAATTCCTCAGCTCATGGCTTCTGTACTTTACTTTCCCTTGATTAAGGTGTAATCAGGTCTGTGAATACAAAGCAGGACAAGGAAAAACTGATTACATCTGAATTCAGTGAATCTCGCAGTGATAGACTATTTATTTCAATGATGAAAGACTAAGTTTTTGAAAGGCTATTTTAAACAGGAAACAGCATCTGATTTTTAGTAAAATTATGTCTATGGTGTTTTTTCTGTGGTCAAGGATAAGACAGACAAGACAGCAGCAATGTACTTGGTTTAGTTATTCCTCCACATTTAAGTGTAGTATGCAAACCCAATTTGAAGATTTTTAATGTATCACTGCATCGTCTAAGAAACACTGTTCTCCCTCATCAAGCACAAACTGATGAAAACATAAAATCATTGTTCTAAATTCCTCAGTGCTCCTAGGTACAGAAACACATCGCTTGGTGGGTTTTTTTAAGAAGAAATCCTTCTTTTCAATCATGGAATTTAGAAACAAAGACAAATAAAACCCACATGCTAAGCTGTAACATAAAAACTTAATTTCTGTTCTATATCTAAGCTCTATGGGTTTTGCTGAGTGGGTTCCAAATTTGCTTAAATGAATTCTCCAGTCCCCACTGTTTTAAAATAATAACTTTTTAAAAACTTTCACTGTGATAATGTTTGTTTCCATAGAAACAGGACTGAAAGTAGGAGCTGCTGTTAAAAGAATTAAAATTCTCTTCCACAAATGAAAGACTTAAAACCAATAATATATTAATAAATCTATTGTCAGAATATGTATTTTCTCATTTTGCAAAAACAGAGCATGATCTTGCATCCACTGAAGTTAATGGGACTATAACTTGTGATTACAACAGAATTACCCTAAATCATTAAGAACATATTACTGAGTTAAAAAAAAACTGATCAAAAGATTATTCAGTTAAATGGATAATTTTCTAATGAATTTTTAAACTAAATTTAGCAGGTGACTGTCAGACGAGGCCATTTTTAAAACCTGACTGGAAGACTTCTACAGTCAGTCAGACACATTTCTGAACTCTAACCAGACAGCACCTGAATCTACGGACATTACACTGGCATAAACTTCACCTTTTACAGAATGAAGAACATACTTATTTTACAGTAATTAACAGTTTTGCAATTTTCCTCACAAAGGCTGTTCTAAGTGTGTATCTTGTAAAAATTTAAACAACTCCTATGAGAAAATTACTAACTTAAATCATGATTTACCTCCCCCAAGCCCACAACTTCCCAGTCCAAATCTTGAAGAGAGAATCTCTTCCGACTGGCTTGCTGTTAGTAATGCCCCTGAGCGCACAAAATTTTAAGTCTGAAATTATAGACAAAGACAACTTTATCCCAATAGAATCCATTTTTACTATAGGTTAGACGAATCAATCTAAGTTTCTTTAAAATTCTGCAAGAAGACATTTGAAATATTTCTGTTTGTGCGTTCCACATTTACCACTATCACCTTAAGTCTTCCTCTAGTTTAGAAAACCACACCCATGAAAAAAGGTTTTTTCCTCCACAACGTACCACAATTCAAGAAAACCATTAACTTCTCAGCACTGTTATCTACCTTTTCTTGTTTTCTCCCTCTGGTTGACCAAAGAAGCCACTCCGTCCTTTGAAATATCTTGACAGTGGACAAGTACTTCTTTACATTTTTTATCACTTGAATTATCTATGTGAGGAACTCTTGTAATTTCCATTCTACATATTTTCTGCTGCATTTTCTGCCTTAAATCACTACAGCTGAATGTAAAGCTCTGAAGTATTTATGTTTGCCTCAAGTAATTAAACTTTGCTTGTGAGATTAGAATATTAAAGTGCCAGTTATCAACAAATGAAGGACTTCATTTTCATTAATTTTGGTGTTTGGTTGGTTTATTTTAAACAGCGATTTCTTCACTGTATGAAATTCTCTGCCTAAAGGTTAGTTTAACTGCATTAGTTTTGGTCACTTTTCTTACAGATGGTATGAAATTTCACTGGTATACTTCTGCTTCTGCTCCATGTAATGGACAAGTGACAGGAGAAAATATGACAGTTCATCTCTCTGCAGGGCAACTATACTGCAATCCAGCCCAAAAATCTGGAGCTGCATTTTGTTTTGATACAACATTTTATTTAGTCATAACTGTATTTTGTAAATCTGTATTTTGCTTTTAGGCCAGCAGTATTCCAATGACCAAAGCTGAATCATAAAGTTATCATTATGGGCTTCTGATGACATCTATATTCACTTTTGACTCCCCATTCAGTTTGTCCTCTGTCTTAGCATCATATCCTGTGGCATCATTACAGAGGATCTCATATTTATGGTCAGTCTGGATTGTATTGTATGTTCCTTTGTTTCCACTTCTGTTGGTGTCTTCATTGCAAAACGGAAATGAAGTTGCAACCTGTTCCATTTCAAAGGTCATTTTTTTATCTTGTGGAAAGGGGTCTTAAATCCTACACTGAAATTTATTACTCATGCTTGTACTCAAATTTCAGCTTTCTGTTAGAAGAACTCTGTCACAATGTATTCACAGTTCCATATAACCTTTTCTTCCCAGTACAAGTAAAAGCACAAAACAGTTGACTGAAATACATTTTTTCCCATTTCCTCCCCACCCAATGTGAATACTCCCTTATTTATGTGTTTCTTTTGCTTCTGTTCGCTTCACAGTTAAGCAGTTTTACACCCACTTCTCCCATCTCACCGTTTCAGTGATGTTACTTCAACCATTACTTCATCAGCTAATCATAGAAACTCCAGCCAATTCTTTCAACTAATTCATTTCACCCAATCATTACTCATTCCTTTGTTTGCTTCACAGTTCTGCATCTTCAGTTACGCAGACAAATTTTATGCTGTCTTTGCCAGATGAAACATTTTCTGCCCTTCCCATACCTTCCCTTATGTTCAAATCCCAGACACGTGATCATTCATCTCAAAGAAGGGCTCTGTAAAGGATGGAAGCTATCCACAGTGGTACCATGCACCCTTCTGATTATGGATAACCAAGTATGTTAAAGCACGTTATCCTGCCTGTGTGCTTCCAAAGTCTTCACTGATGTTGTTAATCAAGTAGACCAGTAGCAGGATTAATTTAAATAAAAGCCAGCCAGCAATATGAATTTTCTCTTTAGCAGCCTGTAAAGTATCATACGTATTGGATAAAAGCAACTTCAGCATTGTTTTTTCTGAAGGATTCAATGAGAGTATTAACTCTTTCCACCATACCTTAAATAACCATAATAGGAGCACAATTATATTTCATGAACAGTGTTTCATCTTTATAGTTTTCCTCCCCTTAGATACACCCAGTAGAATCAGAACGCATTAGATAACTGCACAAAACAAAGGACAGTCATATACAGACCATATTTTTTGTTACTTCTGCAAGACCCACACTCACAGACAAATAGCGAGTGTTTTCCTACAAATACACAAGAGCAGCATCGGTGAATTTATGCAAGCAACACATTTCAGGACTGCCAACAATGAAGCATCATTCAAACTGCACTGTATTTTATGAATAAGCCTGTAATGTTATATTATGATGAATCTATTTGACATTCAGCGGTGTGATGCAGTGCGTAGGAATTATAATAATGCAGTGCATGGCTGTAGCTTATTATATGCATATGGAAGACACCAATGTCTTTAGGATGGACATTTAACTCAATGTAGGAGAAGAGAGACAGAAATAGACTCAAGGAATGTAAGGAAGTCCTCATCTCAAAGTCTGATGGTATTCTGAGAATCTATGTAATCAATTTACACGCTCGCACACTCATACTGTAAAAGCAGCAGAGAGATCATCTTGAATGAGAATGTAAGCTTTTCTCTTAAAAAATAAATACATATAGTACATGGTGTTTGTGATTGGTGGACAACAGGGGGAATTTTAAAGATATATTCTCTATTGTTAATAATTTCCAATGGATTTAAGGAAGAAAATTAATGAGATCCCTCTATAAAAGTTCCCTTTCCTCCCCAACTCTGGGGATGGATTGTTCTTCAAATTAATTAGAAGGAAAGTCTTCTATGAAACACAGCTCTTCTCAGTAACATCTGCCTTCCACTGTATTGTTTGATTTTCCATTTAGCTTTTTGAGATCCAGATTATTTTTTCATTTCTTACAATTAAGAGATTAATTCAAGAGTTTCTTTACTTTTAACAATGCTACTCATTTGTATGTTGAAGACATGATCTGAGGATATTATTCTTATTCCCCTCCAGACTTTGAGCCATTATGGTATTTTCTTCACTTCTTGCCACTCTACAGTGCATAGCGCAGCCCCAAGTTAGGATGTGTTGAATGAAACACAACAAAGAAGTAAAGGGGTCAATAGAAGCCGTTAGCTACAAAGACATTACAGGCAATATACAACACCAGGGGTTGAATATTGACCTCAGGGCATTAACTCTATTTCGGCATGCCATGCTACAGCACATGAACACAGAATCATCTTTACAACACAGAGCGGAATTTAAGAGACTCACATAATTGCCTGCGAGAAGGTACAGGAGCACTTCCAAATGCTGTGCCCTGTAAATAAAACACATTTTTTTTTTTTTTTTTGGAGCAAAGGATGTCAGATTAACAGTACCAGCAAATGAAAAAAATGACGAGACATGAAGAAAATGAAGGCAGTGAAACGAAATAGGGACTGTTTAGATAGAGAGCTTGTTACTATTGAAGAACTGCACTTGCTATTTTCAGATAAACATAAATTATGGTGGAGAACATTCTGTGAGTAATCCACCCATCAGCAGACACAATGAACCAAAAAGAGAGAAAAAGAGAGAGGAAAAGAAAGAAGACAGAAAAAGAAAGTATCAGCATAAGACAGGCATGCTCACGCTTGTCAGAAATTAAATTTAATGGAAAGGACAATGTACAGAGTACATATTAAAATGAATTCCTTTACAAAATAGGAAGACTCAATTAGACCAGTGTCTTAGCTGATACTGTCACTGTTTGAAGGTAAAGTACATTCCAAACAGGTCGGAAGGAGAGCAAGCGCAGTAGTTTGGTTCCTGCCACTTCCTCCTCATCTTCTCTCCAAAATTCTTTAACCAGTCCTCGCTGGGTCGGTTTGACAACAGCCGATAGGAAGCAGCTTTATTAAATCCCCAATCAATATATGCAGCGTGCTCTTTCAGCAGAGCGCTTCATCTTTTCTGTGTTATGCCAGCAACTGCCACGTATCTCTGAAATACCAACTGTGCACGTAAAGAAAGTATGAATCAAATGTCAAACAAGTCATTCTGGTTGCTATCTGTAGGCAAGCCTCTTCCTGATGCGATCCCCAATCCCCACTCTCCCTGCCCTCTCCTGCCCCTCCTAAACAATCCCAAACCCAGAAAAACAAACTAATAACAGAAAGAGATTAGGAGGATGGCTAGGTAAAGAGAAACTGTTGTACGAAATTTGAAGAGCAGTGCTTAAACAAACTATGTTGCCTCACTCTGAATCAAGGTCATGAATCAGAGTTTTGCTTCAAGTTAGCATCCAGACTGCACCCTCCTTCCCAGTGCAAAAGGGCTCACTGATCATTGGGACTGGGCAGTCAAGGATGGCTACTTACAGTAATATTTAGATTGCATTTGCTGTCTTAAAAAAAACACCCCAAAACCAAATAATAATCAAACGTATCAAACTTAAGAGACCTGAGTGGAATTTGGCTTCCTTTGAAGTAATTTGGATATCCATCACCTTTATGAATTTGAGGCTGGGAACTGATATACCAGGCATTGAGATAATGATAGGCATTTGCTTTTTAAGATCATTTTCTCTTTCAGGTCTTGTAAAATTCTGTTTTCCTTTACCTAGGAAAAGTAAAGCATATATACACACACGTATCTAGAAAGCTCACAGAGAAGCCCTATTTATACCACTGCTCCCATATCACTTCATTTAAGGAAAACCAGAATAATGAGCATTAGTCATCACTTCGGATGCGATGGCGGTGCTGCCGAGACCACAGCTCGCTGCACTGCGGCCACACGCTGCCATGGGCAGCTTTTGCCTCTCTGAGCCCCAAGCCTGTCACTCGGAGAGCAACTCCTTCCTGCAGCAGGAAGAGGTCCCAGTCATACACTGATGTATGTTAAGCACTTCCATACATTTTAAAAGTATGTGACTCATTTTCATTTAAAATGTTTTGAAGTTCTTTCAGAGGCTACATAAAACATGCTAGTGATAGCATCTTCTAAACCTTTATTATACAAATGCATATAAAAAAATGCAAACTTTTTTTGTTGGTTCATCACTCTGCCTGTATCAGCTCAGTATCACTGTATTTTTTAATGCTAAAATCCCAGCAAGTCTGTGCTGTCATTGATGAGAAGCCGGAAAAGTTTTCATTATGTTTGTATTTTTCACCTTTCCTAATCACTTCAATTAGTTCTAAAGACCTTCTTGACTTAACATACAGAATAAATCTCTCTCTGCTAATACACTTAATGTGGAAGAATTAAAAACATTATATTATTGATATTACTATGCGTATTATGCTTCCAATAAATACCAAAGTATTCTAATGAGTGTAGTAGGTTACACAACCTCAGCATCCAATCAATGTGCCAGAGTAAGGAAACTGGAAAAAAAAAGTTGCTGTTTGTGATCAGAGAGTTTCTGGAAGGAAGGTCTAGAAATGGACAGCCCCCAAATACACCTTTGGATATACAGTGAGGAGAAAATTCATCAGCACCTGAGAAGTCAGAGCTCACCAGACATGAAAGAATCCATCAAGATCTGGAAGCATCTAAAAGTGAGGCCGTCAGGATGCCTCACGCATACAGCTTTTAGGACTGCTTTGCACATGAACACAGTGCGGTGAGAAAATAGACCTGCTCACATCTTGAGTCCTGCCCACTTCCTTCATCCCGTGGCACAAAAAATAAGCACTGAGATTTCAGTCTGAAGTGCTTGCTGGCCTGGGAGGGTCAGAGCTCATCCTCTAGGATTGAACTACTGAACAAGTTAGCATCTTCTTCTGTCTGTAGATGCAATGGACATTCAGACTCTATCTGAAATTTAACTTTAAAAAAAAGGGGGGGGGGGGGGGGGAAAAAAATAAAAAAAAATTAAAGTGTTGTTTTAACCCACCACATTTTTTTTTAAACGGCGAAATGCGTCTTGA
>WTSP01026331.1:0-10037 GCA_025331215.1 Actenoides lindsayi
ACTAGCACAAGTGTAAAGACAAGGACTTCTACGGGTTAGGAAGGCTGATTAGGTTAATGGCATTAACTCTTTTTTTTGAGTCCAGACTAGGAGACTCTCAACTTGATGCCTTATTTAGATGAAATCTGAAGGGAGAAGTGATTGCTCAATGTTACTGTAGGTGAGAACAAGTGCCGAGCTAGGGAGGGATACCTGTTTTGTCTCTTACACAGCATGTTGACAGAGGAATAAAAGGTTAGTTGATCGGGGTACACTTAGACTAGAAACTAGAGGACATATCCTGCCAATGACAAGAGCAAAGTTCAGAAGCAAATCTGTGCTGTAGTGCCTAAATGAGGCGGAATGACAGATGTAATGACTTCCAAGGTGAGACTTGATTTGTTTATGACAGTGGTTGTATTACGTGATTGCTTATGATGACTTAAGAGTAGACTTGATGATTACTGCTACTGTGTTGTTATGCAGCTATTGCATTGAACAGCCTGAAGTCTCTACAGAAGGTCATGAAGCAAGAGAAGTGTGATATGTTCTGTCTGTCTTATAAACTGTTGCAGTAGTATTCTTTGTATTGGATTTTTGGGTTAGTCTTTTTTCTTTGATGGTGGTGGGTTTTGTTTGGTGTTTTTTTGGTTTAGGTTTTATTTTTGGTGTGGGTTTTTTTTTTTGCTTGTTTCTTTGTTTTGGGGTTTTTTTTTGTTTTGTTTTTTTAAGACAAGGAAGGGAAGGCTTTACTCAGTTTCTATTCAAAGCCAGGAAGGGTCAGGTTTTTACCTGCTCTTGTTCTCAGACATATTCAGCTGTATGTTATTGTGGGTGGATGTAGCAGTAACATGAGTGGAGGGAGACTAATATTTGTTACCTAGATAATGTAGTGCTTTGCTCACTCTATTACTAGTTCTCTAAATATTGTTGATTGTTTTTTTGAACAGCTTGGTAAAACCAGGTTCAAAGCCACCTACAACTCCGGTGAAACTAAAGAAAGTCAGCACTTTCCAAGAATTTGAAAGTAACACAAGTGATGCTTGGGATCTAGGGGATGATGATGATGAACTCTTAGCAATAGCTGCTGAAAACTTAAATACAGAAGTGGTCATGGAAACAGCTCACAAAGTAATTCAGAATCACAGCAAGCTACAAGAACAGCATAAATTTCAGGAAGAACATCTACAGGAAGAAAAACAAGTAGAATCTGCACAGCTGACTTCAACTGCATGTGGTGATAATAGGCTTGTTAAATCAGTCAGTGAAGGTCATACATCAAGTTCAGCAGGTATGCTAAAAATGAAAAAGATGTTGAAAATCAAATGAGTAGAGCTGTAATATTAACCCCTTCCCAACCTTTTTATTAATAACAGAGGTAACTGTTATTAATCAATAATGATTTATTTGATGGAGATACTGCATACCATACTAAACCATAAAGCATATATGAGAAATGCATAGGAGAATAATTAAACTCTTTTGCTTTCAGCCTTAATACGCCCTCAGTTTTGGAAGGAAGTTGTGTTGTTGAATGCATTTTAATGGTTAACTGTACCAAGATGTAGGCAATTAATAGTATTCCTACTATTGTGAGAAATTGTTATTGAAATGGTATTGTATAAAGTGTATTGAAAAAGCTTGAGAAAACCATGCCCGTGAACTGGAAAGTTCATCCTCGTGTGATATGGTCTGTGTTTTATGTACAAACTTTTAAAATAATCAATTGCAATGATTTCCAAGTCCTTTTTTATTTCTTCCTTTATTTTTTATTTTTTAGAATTGTTGGGGGATAGAAACAGCTTTCAGTAGTACAGGGATTTCAGAAGTCAATTAGCCTTGCTGTTAGTATGATCTCTAAGTGATGTGTTTTAATTGTGGACTACTGCTTGGAAGAGGAATGCTCCTCCCGCGAAATCCAACTCATCAAATTTGTGCTAAACTTGAGTTTAAATTTCTCTAAAACATAATTATATTTTAAATTTGCAAATTAAAATGAAGTTATTAGTAACCTTCTCACTAGCTGAAGCTAACTGTTATGCTTCTTTATCCTTTCAGATAACATTAGTGAAAGTTCTTCCATGCAGAGATCACAGTCCCTTCCACAAACTTCCACACCTCCCTTGGTGAGTGGAATGGCAGACTATAATACCTTAGTTACTCCTGCATTGACTGAAAGGGAAGCTTCCCGACTAGACAAATTTAAGCAGCTACTTGCTGGCCCCAATACAGATCTTGGTGAGTATTTCTCATGTGAGCTGTAAATTATATCTAAATTATTCTTTAATATTTTCCTATTTCATGTACTGTTCTGCCTGATGGTTGGGTTAGGATCTAATCCTTTCAGCATTTAGAAATGATCTTGCAAAAGAAAGAATAAAATCTAATGCTTGTGGTATTCATGCTTGTAATATGCAATTTGCATACATCCTACTAATACGTAGAATGTTAGATGACTTCTTGTTCTTTTCTTTCTCATACTTTTTCTCCCTACTGGTCTAATCTCTGGAGAAAAAGAAAAACAAGTTAGCTGTGTTTGGTGTTAATGCCTGATAATGGAACAGCATGCAGAAAAGAATAATTCTCATGCTTAGAAATAGGGATGTGAAAAACGACAAGGTGTGGAAGTATTACTGCTTGTCTATTCAGCGAGCATTCTTCATGTTCACAGACTGATACTATAGTTCTGTGTCTCATCTGACAACGTGTTAATGTGAAAACAAATGTATTGTCAGATAACTTGACTGTTCCCTTTGTGCACTGGATTTTAACTGCTGAATAGTAAATACAAGCTCTGAGAGGGTATCACAGAATCAGTGTTTTGTATCCCAAGTGAAAATCTGGAGCAAGTTGAAACAGTACACTGCATTTGGAGAACTTGGCTGGTCGTTTAGAAGTAGAAATTTATGTCAAAATAATAAATAAAATGAATTTGAGCTGTAACATGCTAGAAGATATCTACAGGAAACTCTTAGAAAAGGAAGTAGAAACTGCATGTTTGCAGTTCTTGAATTGATGCTTTCCTGCCCTGTAGTTGTTGTAAGACTTCTTCAATATAATGTAGTCCAACTTTTTCTTTCTGTGTCCTGTTGTGAGAGTGATGTACCAAAGTAAAACTATGAAAATACTACTAACTAGGTGAGTCTTAACACTTCAATGAGTTATAGGATATTCTTATAAAATGTAGTTGTGTATAAACTCTAAGGTGTTAAAACAAATTACATATTAAATATAAGCATGAAAATGGTAATCAAGTATCACTTTTTCCTCCCTTTGATCTAACAGGTGTTATGAGCTGTGTGATTGTGGCTGGCATGAAAACTTAAATCTTGTAATGGAAGAAATCTTTGTTATGTGAGGTTACAAAGTCAAGAGGAAAGACTAAGTTTAATTTAAACCTATCCATTTCGCTTTTGCTATTTAATTAGATGGGAATACTTTCCCAGTAGATCAAATTTTAGTTGAAAGTAAAATATTTTAGAAGGGAGTAAAGAAAATTTCCATTCTCATTAGGAGTGCGGTCACTCTGACTGTGGTCAGAGTTTAGTCAATGTTATTTAAACAAACTGGGTTTGGTTTTTTCCCTATTAAGTGTTCTAAATCTCACACAGAAGTGTACATAGGAATATGAAATTTTAATATGTCGCTCGTGATATTATTAACATGTGAAAAATACCTAATAAGCTCTCAATCTTTCTTGTAGATGTCACTACATAATGTCTTTTCTGTGTCTGCTTATAGGAAGTTTATTCTTTCTCTGCTGTACAAACTGTAATGAGTACAGAATTTGAAGTTGTATGAATTAGAATTTTAAATCCAGTTTTGATTTTTTGATACGAATATTTTGACTTTTGTATCTGGGATATATCCAGTAGCATTTCCTAATGGACCTATAAATAATACATGATTTTTCATTGTCAAAGAAATGAACTCTTTACTTACGATATGAAAACTCTTGATGATCATGAAGCTATTAGTAGCAGATCATATGTGATGGTAGTGCTTGAACTACCTCATGTATATATTAGGGAAAGTGTGTGTGTGCATATATACATATGCAAACATGTATATGCATATTACCATATGTACGGTTCATCAGAACCTGGTATCTGCATGTGTGTATGCATTTTGGGGAAATATTTGGCTTAGATCCATGTTAAATGAAGACTGTGCTTAAAAAGGATTCTTGGTTTATAATTACAATAGTAGCCTGGGAAACTTCTGAGTTGTGTGTGGTGGTGGCTTGTGGTGTCGTTGCTAGTGTGTGTGTGGTTTGGGTTTTTTTGTTTTATTTTTATTTTTTTGTTTGTTTTTTTTCTTCAGAATAATACTGAAAATGGACTATGGTAGAACTAGGTAACAGTCTCCAAGCTAAGATTTGTGGGGAATAATGAAGGGACAGGTAGTTATTCTGTGGCAGCTGGCTCATTCTCTTTTTGTGTGATATTGTCTTATGCGTGGGTCTTTGTTTTGTTAGATGCACAGATAGTTGGGTTTTGTTTGTCGTGATGAATTGAAGTAGTAAATAGTCTTGTAGACATTTTAGCAAATATTTCTGCTCATTTCTGCATGTAGTAGTGTTGGTTTTGCTTGGAAGTAGTAGTAGCAGAAGTTAAGTATTTCTGTTGACTTTGTTTTCTTGATGTAACTTTGCATATTTTTGAAAGATGATTTGATGAGTCCTTTCAAAGCAGTATAAAAATAAGTGAAACAATGTCATGTACATTTTCAGCTCAAGGCTTTTCTCTTATCATAATGTGAGAAATCAACATAGGCTAAGAACACAAAAAATACAAATGACCTTGAAATCCTTTCAGTCACAGCTGAATAATCATTATCCAATAATGATACTGTAAAATGCAATGTTAATCTTGTATGTCAACTAGAGATTGCTTAAGAGTGTGTTCTTTCATAAGAAAATGCTCAAAAAGATGGTTTATGCATATAAATATGAAAGTGAAAATTCTTTTAGCTATTGAAATCCACTAACAGATAGTTAGGTTTGGTCCATAGGTTGGATACTTTGAAGTTGTGGAAATAGGTAGGTTCTATCAACCTCAAACTATACACTGAGCAAAACGATATGCCGGGTATGGACTGCAATTGGGATATGAATCCACTGGTAAATATTACATGAATAGATAATGACAGAGTCATTCTCCAAGTTTCTGTGTGGTTTTATCCAGCAGATGCTTAAATACAAAAATAGTTACTAGAGCTAGGCACAGTCTGAGAACAGGAACCAGGAAAGGAAGAAAAAAAGCCATCCCAGAATTCTCAGAATGTAAAGTGTTCTTTTAGGTTACTTAACTCCTATTTATGAATCAAGAGCCTATTTCCATTGCTCAAAAGTGCTCTTAACTAATTTTTAATATTTTTTAGGGCTAAAGTGATAAACTCGCTCTTGTAGTTTATAATTGCCCTGGTAGGCATTCTCAGTCTTCCTTTAAGCCCTTCTAACACACTTCTCTATCCTGCAGGCATTTTTGTTGTTTGCCTGATAACCAGATGCAAATAATATGCCTTATTTCCATGTGGCATTTTTTTTATTTGACTACTGCTATGTTATTACCTCTAATATAAATGGGGGATGTATGATGTGAGTTGTCAAGAGTAGTTAGCTATATGAGATCAACAAAGCAGTTCCTATAGAAATGTTACTTCTAGGTATGTGATTTGTGCTGCAGGAGGGATGCATTCAAGAGCCCTCACAGTATACCTTCAAGTAGTAATATAATACAAAGAATGGGGAGATAATTTCATGAAGCTAAAAACACCAAATGAAAGCTGCTAAACAAGCTGAACCATGTTGTGGCAAGAAATGTGGGCTGGTAGAGGGAGGCTGTAGTAAGAGGCAGTTTTGGTTGGAGAGGGACTTGGGGTCTGACTCCTGTCAATTAGATCATAATGAGGTGTACTGGGTGCAGATTCAGGAAGCAGGATAGGACTGGAGGTATCAGTACAGCTCTGCTTAGTGGGCAACTGCAGAGTAGGCTGTAGGGCCTATATGTCTGCATAGTCTCCCACTCTGAGTGGGCATGCCAGGTTGTTCAGAGAGAACAATTTATGCTGGTTATTCTGTACAGTCAGCCTGTGCTCATCCTTGTCTTGCAGTCAATTTGATGTAGATTTGCTTAAATTCAGTCATTGTCTTTTCTTGTAATGGACGTTGTATTACTGAATGAGGATGGGCTCTATACTTGAAGCATCATTTGCAAACAATTGGTTTCTTTAGGAGGAGGGGAGACAACTTCAGCAAAGCAGCATAGGGAGAGCGTCTCTGAGAAGAAATTTCGCTTTCTTTCAACAGACCACTCTTTACATATTTAAGAGGGACAGTACTTCTGTGTCTATCAGGTTTCCAATTTAAGTTCTGTTAGATTTGTTAGACTTGTGTTTTGAAGTAGCCTTGTACAATGTTTTAGGGAGCTGTTTAATGTGCAAACACAGTGTAAGGAAACTATGTTGATAAAATCAGAGTGACTGGTAACAACAAACAAGTTATCTCATCCTTGTAACCTCAGCATAGCAGGTGCATGATGGGTTTTGTAATATCAATTCAGAGAATAGCCTGTTAAAGCACTTGCTTAACTATCTATCTTCAAATCAACTAATTTTCTACCTTTTTTTTTTACACCCATATAGCTAATGAGTATGTAATTGAGTGTCAGAAACGTTTATTGAAATCAAAGAATAACCAACAGTAAGTTTGGAGTGTACTGTGTTCTTTTGATTTAATAAAGTTTCATAACGTTGGAATGCTACTGTTATGCAACATAGAACAAGCGTATCAAATTCTTCAATGTCAAACCAACTCATTTCTTAAGTTACTCTGTTTGTTAAGGTGACTTTTCTTTCTACTTAGTCAGAATGTATTTTAAATTGAACAAAATTTTAGCATACTACCTTGGAAAAAGGTCATAAAGTCCTGTAAAAGCACCCATCAAAATGGTAAAGCATTCCTATCTTAAGTTTACTCATACTGTTGCTTCCTATACTTGCCTTCAAAAGCTCTGTTTCATTGCACTTCTTTTAAACTTGCCTATTTCTCTTAGTAATTCTGACAAAATCTCTAAAAAGAAAACATTTGCAGAGAGCACTCCAAACTGCTGAGTGGGATGCTGTCTCTTAGCCAGTCTTTTGCTATGGAAGTAGTAGATAATGTTGTGAAGTCTTACAGAACATGGAAAGAATAGCTGAACCTTTGATGAATCTGATGGCAAAAAAGAATTCTGTAACTTTACAGGAATTACAAATTGTGTAATCTGGTTATGTCATAACAGTAGCTGGTTGCCTCTGTACACTGTAATAAAAGAATTCTAGGGTGATTTTCTAGAAATGATATTTAGAAGGAAAACTTTTTAGAGATGTGGTGTTTTTTTTCCCATCAGTTTTTTTTCCCAGACAGTGATTGTCTGTACTGTTGAAGCAACCTGAAGAGCAGGAGTTTTGCATTTGTGCTTACGTTCTAGATGTATATCAAATCTGATTAAACACAGTAATTGTCTTTTATGTCTCATAAATATGGTAGTCCGTAACATCAGTCTGTTATGACCTTTAAAACTGTTTGTCAAACTGATGTTATTGTAAAGTTTCAGTAACTTTACAAGATGTGTTAATTGAAAAGAACTTGATTAATTTTGTTCTCAGGTACATTAATTTATCTGCACTGAAGTGGATAATGATTTAGCTCTACGCTCCTAGTTCCTCCATGTCATTTAGAATTTTATTGCCCCTTGCGGTTCTGAATTACCTGTAGTTGACCATGTCAGTGCTTTTTCTTCTTCCAGTTATGTATATATTATAAAGTGAACATGTGTTCTACCGCTGCTTCATGTGACATGCCATTAGTCATATTTATCTTTTCAAACTATTATCACTGAAAGGTGTCCTCTCTGAATCTTGTTCTGTTCTAGTTAGCTTGTTATCTGCAAAACATGCTTGCCTTTTCAGCTAATAAAGGCAACGAATAAAAAGAGGTCAGTACTCTACCAGTAGGCTTTGGAACATTTTTTAAGTATTTTTTTTAAATTAAAAATCTTCTGAAAGAAATCAGTGTTAAATATCTGTAAATGATTCCATATATTAATTGCTTTTCACAGGATTAGTATATTGTCTTCCTATTTTCTACAACTTGGTCTCTTAACTTGAGGTTTCACTTAATAATCAGAAGTTATTCTGATTACTGCTTTGGTGAGATATTTCAGTTTAAAGGTATTTATTATTTTTATTGTAACTAGGTGATAAAAGGTTCTTGAAACAATTTTGAGAGGATTTTTGTGTAGTTTGTCTCTGGAGGATGTATTTCTCTTCTTCTGTAAAGATATTTAGTGGACATAGTAGTCATTACATTACATACTAAGCATTGACATTTTTAACTAGTCTGCTCTGTGTTGGACCCGTCTTTAAATTTATTTTTGTTTTAGTAAACTTTTTATTTTCTTTCACATTTTCATCTCTGTTTTCTGTACCTTTTCTGATCTCAGGTTTTCAGTGTTTTGTGGTGTGGTTTTTTTAGTGGTTTTTTATATACTTGTTTTTTGGTTTTTTTCAGTTTCTCTTATAGACCTCTATTTCATACTATTCAAAATACCAGTTAAAATACTTAAGTAATTTGGGACTGCTCTCAATCCATTCATCCCCTAACCTGTGTTGATACTGGTGTTTGTGCCCTCCTCTCAAGCTCGTCTTGTTTAGGTCCCTGTGGATGGCATCCCTTCCCTCCAGTGAATCAACTGCGCCGCTCAGTTGGACATCATCCGCAAACTTAATGAGGGTGCACTTGGTACTGCTCTCCCTGTCATTGATGAAATTATTAAATAGTATTTGTCCCAGTATAAGTCAACTTACTCATTTTGCAAGATTGCCTACTTTTTTGACTTCCCCAGGGTCAGATTTGAATGTGTATGGAAGAAGTGGTCCAAGAGCAGAACTGTAGCTCATCAGGTGGATTCCATGTGAAATTCTTTGCCAGATTAGGATTCTCTTTTTTTCTGTACATAGAATCGTAGACTGGTTTCAGTTGAAAGGGACCTTTAAAGTTCATCTAGTCCAGTCCCACCCTGCAGTGAGCAGGGACATCTTTAACTAGATCAGGTTGCTCAGAGCTCCATCAAGTCTGACCTTGAATATCTCTAGGGATAGAGCTCCGTCAAATCCCTGAACAGCTTCATGATGTTTCTCAGCAGTTTTCCTCCTCAGCCAAAGGTGCTGATGAGAATTATAAAAAGAAGTCTTTGTTTTTCTTATGTGGTGAATAAAAGTACATGGTAGGTAGACTTAGTGCGGTTGGTTGTGTGGTTTTCTAATTTTTATTTTATTTTCCTATTATTTCCTATTATTATTTTATTAATTTTTTATTAGGTTTTGATTAATGGGGGAAGAGCTCTCTAGTAATGACTGTAGTGAATAATTGCATTAATTGTGGCTTAATAATCTAGACATGTGTCTATTAATCCTGATTATTTTAGTTGTGCCTTTCTTGTACTATAGTTTCACTGTGAGAGACCAGCATCAAATTGCGTTTTTGAATGTAGATATTGCAACAGTGTTTTAAGTCTGTTTTGTAGGAGTCTTTTCTTAATAACATGAAGCTTCAATGTTATAATAAGTAAATTTGTGACTTGGTCATTTGTTCCAAAAAAACCAAAACACAGCAACCCCCCTCAAATGTATGGGGAGATGGAACAGAGATGACATTGTCCAAGAGTAAATAATTATTACTTAGCTGTTCACTTAAAAAATAGATCTGTCTTGTGACTGCAAAATTCTATCTTCTCCCCAGCCAGGAGAAACAAATACTATCTGCTATTTCTAAGTAAGTGGGGAAAATTGTCTCCTTTAAGTAACTGGTACTGTAAGTGGTATTTTCTATTTTCTCTATTTCTGTATACAGAGACCTGTTAGTTCTACTTAAAGTGTTAGAGACTGTTTGAATGGTTTTAATGTAAAAATAAAAATGTATGAATGCTTCCTCCCCCCCCCCCCCCCCCCGCGCCCCCCCAAACAAACAGCACAATGACCAAAAACAACAAACCCAACAACACACACAAACAACA
>WTSP01026334.1:0-33163 GCA_025331215.1 Actenoides lindsayi
GTTATGAACATATACAAATATATATATAAATACAAAAAAAATTATATATAAATATATAGAATACAAAAATACCAAATCAGAGGCTCCCTCCCACCAACACAGAGTAGCACCAGGAAAGAGAAAGAACAATTAAGAGTTCCTTCTAAACGTCCTCCAGATTGGGCCTTTTTTAGGGAGCTTCCCCAGAAAATCAAACTTCTCCTGCCCAAGTCTGATGTGCCTACAAGGAGACCTGATGGAGCAGAAGCCACCTTTGTAGATACTCAACTCTCCACACACACTTCTGGTAAAGCAGCTTACAGAAAGTGGACAAAAGGTGCTCTGTGAATAATTCAGCTCTGTGGTAGACTACAAGAAGCTTCCCACAGATGCTAACAGAGTACGAGGGAATAATGCATGCTCTGCCTCCATTCCATTTTTTCCCCTAAGAAGAGGGACATCTTCCACAGACTCTAGAATTTGTTACTCCATGACAGCATCCATTGCCAAGCAGAGAAGGGAACAACCCATTGCACAACCACAGATCCAGGTCTGAATCTCATGAATACTTGATAACAAATTCAATAAATCTACTTTAAATATTCAACAGATTGTTCAGAATGTGTTGTAAAGTGGCTCATACTATAAAACACTTTTTCATACCAGTAAAAGGTGAAATAGACTTCTATTGTGACAGCCTCAATACAAAGTTAATTGGTAAGCATGAATCAAATGCAGAAAAGAAGGCACACACACCCAACAAGAGAAGCGCCAAATAATGACAGTTACATTTATCTTCTCTTTTAACCAGCTACCTTGTGAACAAAACTATTGTCTGCTGTTAATGTCTCACCCTCGTAACAAAATCATAAAAAAGAAATTTTTAGTCAGTAGCATACACACGGTTGGGAGATTAAATAATTTTAAGATAAAACAATGCATTGTACAAAGAGAGCAATAAATAATACAGAGATGAGAACAGACTTTTTTTCTTTTAATCTCCTGAGTCAAACTCAATACCACCAGTGTGAGAGTTCAGATCATTTTAAAATGAAATAATAAAGAGTGCACTATTTTAGTTGCATTACATTTCTAGCAAATTAATGCAGCGTCCCTTAAAATCACCCCTGTGACAGACACAATGCCAGAAGAGTTTGCAAATGCTGATTCTCCAGCAACAGCAAAAGCAGTCTGACACAGCTTACCTGGCATTTCTTTCAAAAACTGGTGAAAAAACTTCAAAGAAGTTTTCTTTTGCTTCACTTTTGGAAGGTACAGAGTTATCAAAAGTAGGATCTATGCTGTTGAATGCTCGTCGTTTCACGGGATCAGATAGTATTTCATAAGCTGAAAAAAATTACCAGACATAAGACACGAGAGCAAAGTGAGTCTTCCCTGAATGAGTAGGAATGTTCTGGAAAGAACAGAAAAGGTGCTAAATGCTTAAAAAGATCTGTGTTTGATCTATCATTCTGTACAGCTTGATATTTAATTATTTTAGTGACAACAAACAGCATTGCCATCAATTCCTGTTAAACTAAGCTGGACGAAAAAGTTGATGAGAACCAACGCATTTAACCATTACGATGTATCAAACCAAGTTCTATTTAAAATAATTTTATAGCAGTAAATTCTGTTCAGGCACTGAGAGTTTGGGCATGACATCTTCAGGCTTTTATCCAACATCAGAACCCTGCAGATAAACAAAACAGACTGCTAAGAAAGGCCTGGAGTAAAAGCAGTCCCCGAGTTAACAGGACGTGAGAACTGTCAAGAACAGGAGACATTCATTAGAATGTTTGCAGTCCGTGATGAAGTTGTCCTGAGACTTGGTGTTGTGGTTTAACCTGGCAGAGGCAGCTACACACCACAGAGCTGCTCACTCATTCCTCGCCAGTGGGATGGGGGGGAGAAATGGGAAAAAAGATAGAACTTGTGGGTTGAGATAAAGACAATTTAATAGGACTGAAAAGGAAGGGGAAATAATGATAAGAGAATATAAAAAACCAGTGATGCACAATACAATTGCTCAGCCAATCTCTGAGCAGTGAGCTACCATCCCCATGCCAACTCCCCTCAGCTTTATTGTTCAGCATGACATCATATGGTATGGAATATCCCTTTGGCCAGTCTGGGTCAGCTGTCCCAGCTGTGTCCTCTCCCAGCTTCCTGTGCACCCCCAGCTACCTTCCCAGCAGGTCAGTGTGAGAAGCTGGAAAGTCCTTGACTTGGTGTAAGCCCTGCTCAGCAACAACTACACATCAGTGTTATCAACATTATTCTCACACTAAATCCAAAACACAGCACAATACCAGCTACTGGGAACAAAATTAACTCTATCCTGGCCGAAAGCAGAACACTTGGAGAGAGTATAAAACGCCACATAGCTACTAGCCAAAGCATACACGCGCTCCCAGTTTTCCTGTTCTTACAGTCCTGCAGTTGAGGAGCATCACATCCCTGAATCTTATAACCTGGAACTCACACTGCAGCACCAGTAAACGCTTGTTTTCTCTCGAGGAAGCGTGGAATTACTTTGTCAATTCCACAATGCACACTATTTTTCAATAAGGGTGAGAAATCATCAAAGGAACCAAATTTGTGTTGTGCTCATTCATAGGCTTCTCTGACTGTGTCACTGGACAGAAAGCACTGCACTGTGAAGGTCAGATCTAGAAGGTGGTAAGCTGGAGGAGACCTTAGTGCTCCATCGTTCTGTAAACTGGTCTCACTTCGCACGTTAGCAGAGAGAGAAAGGGAGGCAAGGGACCACCCACAAGCTGCTGTCTGCCCTCTGGGAAGGGACCTCTCTCTGCCAGTACTCTGAATGACCTGAATTATTGTCTCCATTGCAAGATAGGAGCTTCAATAAACCCCATAGCATCTTCCCGATGCAAGAAATTCTGTGCACATCCATTTGTTCCTCTTCCACTTGAGATGTCCCTTCCATATAAATCCCCAATTCTACTCCCACACACTTGGTTTCCCAGTGCTGTATCTCCCACTCATTCCTTTGTCAGACCCAGCTCTAAATCCCACCTACATACTCTTGCCTTTCCAAGCTTCTCTCTGCTTCATAACGGCTTGCTCCTACTCCAGACTCTCCTTCCCTACCGCTGCATTTCCTTCCCCCAGATGCTGCCTGGAAGCATTCCTCCTCTTGCATGCTACACTGTGCTCTCCTGCCTGTTTATTCTTAAAGTTAGACTGTAAGCATTGAAGAGGAAATGTATTTTGCTCCTTGCATGTAGAACACAGAGCATATTCCTGAATTTATAATAAGAACAACTTGCACCTAAACATCTACCAGTTTCTGAGAGGATTGCAACAGTGGAAAAAATACATTATTTTGGAAACTTTTTTTCCTTTTGACAACTCTAAAGAAGGCTGAAAACATAGTTACCTTGTCTAACATATCATCTAACATTTTAATTATTACCCTAAGAAAGCACTCAGAAGAAAGCTCAGAACACATATATTCCAAGATTTCCCCCACCCTGACCTTATTGAGTAAAAAAAAAGTCACAATTGCTTAAAATAAACTAACATAACCAAAAAAGCCAAATTCCAAAGCGGTTCTAGAGGCCTAAGTCATACACCTGGAACACTGCCCATGTTCTGGAATCGGCCAGCAGCAGAGGTCTAGGTCACCACAGGCAAGAGGGGAAATGTTGTTCAATTGATTTCATTTGGTCATCTGTGAGCAAAAAAGAGCAGCTGAAGAAAGTGCTATCCCACATCAAATCAACAGATGCTCTGCTGGCAGAGTAAGCGCACAGAATTCAGATTCTGCACTTGCTGTTGGTTTAGGGGAATTACTTTAGGACACCCCAATTTATCCCAGCTACGTGACTACCTCTAGGGGTTCATCTTTGCATACGCTGTTACAGGTGTTCACATTTGGTCACCAAGTGGTCTATCAGCTGTGTTCCCACACTCCGTTCACCCAGTGGGAAGTTGCATTAGGGTGATCTCCATTTATTGAGGCAGTTTTCTAAAATGGAGAAGAACTTCTCTGGCTTTTTAGTAATAGTCAATTATTTAAAAACCTAATACAACACTACAAATACGTTTCAGATTATCAAGTAGATTGAGAAAGTATCTAATAATTGCTTACCTTTAGTTATGCACGTAAAATAATCATTATCACCTTCTCCTATCTGTTCCCCTGCAGCTTTTCTCTTGTCTGGATGATGCTTTAATACCATGGATTTATCTAGCAAATAGATGCATTATGTTTAGAAACACTTCATCATCAGTAGTTTATTTCTTACGAAGTAATACAGTAACTCCAATTGACATTTCTAATTAGTTTCTTTAAAACAAACCAAACCAAACCAACACAAAAAAACCCAAACCAAAACAAAATAAAAAACATCAGGAAGAAAACAGAGATGAGTTAGTGAATTTTCTTTGATTTAACACTATTGTCAAAGTTATTACATCATTTCTGGGACACAAAATAACCACAATTCAGAAACTCTGTTCCACCTTCATCAGCTGAAGTAGTACTGATTTTCTGGGACTTATGTTATGCATAGCAAAGTGCTTCAGCAACTGTAAGTGTACAATTAGCTTCAAAAGCATAATGCAGTTTCAGGACCTTAACTGTGCAAGACTTTACAATTTCCTGTGTGATCCTACTGGAATAAAAAAAAAAAATAAATTCATGTAATTATGGCTTTTGTTTCTAGTGAAAAGCAAAGTGGTTCAGGTAAAATAAAAATTGTATTCTATCCCTTTACTCAAGTTCTGAACATACTCCAAGATGAAATTTAGCAAGGGAACTCCAGCCACGAGCCTGTGAAGACTGCTGCACTTACTCATGGTTAACATCAAGCATACACACAAGACTTTGCAGTACCTTCTTCACTCTCTACCAAATACCAGAGAGAAGATATCATGCGAGTAGTTACAACAGCCTGCCTTTTAAGAAATAAATCAGAATCCTTGTTAAAAACAGGAAAGCACAGTATGTACTGGTGAGAAAGACTCACTCTCTATGCCACCAGGTAATAATTGAGTGCTGTTCAGATGCTAGAGAGAGACATGCTTCCAATTCTTGCTCAACAAGATCAGTGAGACCACTCATCATCACCACAACAGGTGCTTCTCTATGCTGTACTGGAACATGCTCCACTGCTAAGCAACATGTGAGTGGCACTGCTAAGCAACATGTACCCGAAGCAACATCATTTCCTGTGCCCGTTGGCAATTTGATAATTTCCACCCATTTTCATTTGGGAGTAACTTAATCTTCACCTGTGGTTTCAGTGGGGACAGCGATTCTACTCACATCTGTACGGTTATACGGGCAATTGCTTGCAAGATCCGTTCACAAACCCATCACCTTATTTCATAAAGGCTATTGAACAATCTTCAGAGTACTTTTAAATCCTCCTCCACTAAATACGTGCATCCTTCTTGCAAAGTCAACTCTTGGTCACATTGCTTTCTAGGCATAAAAGCTCTGAAGCCCAACATGTTGTTCCTTCACATGCAAGCACCATACATCACCCTCCAGCACCTGCAAGCACTTCTGAATCATGTCACCATTTAAGACACTGGCCCACGATATCACTAAGCAGCACAGCAGCACTTCCATGTTCTGTTGTTTGCTTACCCAAAACGTCAAGGACACTTAACCTCACAGACTGCATTTTTAACAACTTTTTAACAGGTGCATACACCTGAAAGAAAGGTATGCTTATGGAGGAAAGGTACTTACGAGCTGCTTTGATTTGTTTCTGAGTAGCCCTGTATCGTATATTTCCTAGCCCAAGAACTGCATAATGGTCTTGATTCTGAGGGAAAAAAAGAATAGAAGAACCCTAGTAAACAGTAAGGAAGGCAACCTAAAAAGCCACAACACATGCAGAAAAACAGCTCTCCCCATCTTCTAAAAGCAAGAGGAAGAATTCTTCCCTCTTTAAATAAAAGAATGATTGTCCTAAAGGCTGTAATTATTGAACAACAAAACATCAATAAATTAAGACACTGTTACAGAAATTCAAGTAACTTAATCTATATTGGATTAAAGCACTGAATCCTACAAAGTTCAGTTACTGGAAAATCGAATCGTGTCTTTAATATTAATGAATGCTAATGTAACTCCAGAATAGGGGAGGCAGCAACAGGGAGAAGAGACACTTCCACTGCTTACGGGCAGTAAAATGAAAAGCAGCAGTTCAAGACTAAGATCTTATCCTGATGTGCATTTGAGCTTTCCCCCATCAACTGGTTATGTGTGGAAAATACAAACCCAGCTGTAACGCTGCTCAGGGACACAAACCAAGCAGGTGGGGGTGGAAAGGGAGGAGGAAGGGAATCTTTAGCAGCTGGGAAGGGCAGATAACTCTGACAGGACATTTCCAGCAAAAATAACACTAATCTATATCAACTGAATACCTTCCAGTCCTTTGGATCAAGGGTTTTTAACATAGGAAATTCTTCAAGCTGCAATTCTTCATCCCCTGACTCTTCAGAAAGTTCCTTCTCATCTTCTAGCTCCTGGAAAGAGGCAGAAACATTTATGTTTCTCCTCTTAATAAATGCTTCAAACCATCTTCCCACAGGTTCCACTTGACAGAGTACTGATGCTATAAGCAAAAACATAAAAGCAACTTCACCTTCTGTGGTTTACTTTTTTTTTTCCCATTAAAAAAAACCAACAAACCCAAAACAAAACAAAACCAAAAACGCCTGATCAGAGCACTGCACCACACAAGGCTCCAGACTGCCAAATGTTCTAGTCCTGAAAACACCAGGCTGCTTTAAGGACTGCAAGAACCAGAGCACATGCCTATCAGATGGGATCTTCCAAACACTTCTGTGTTCGCATCCTGAAAAGTGCTTTCACGTTAAAGGAATATACACGATATTTACTGTCTTCCTCGCTTGGGTAATAGAGAAGATAACTGCGGCAGAAATATTAATTTTGGATTGAATTTCTCCGCGCTCCCGCTCACCCCCTTACAGGCCACTCCCTCTAGCAGCGAAACCAGACTTGTTGCTCACACACGGACTCGAAGAGAGCACCGCAGCAGATGCGACACGCGGAGAGGGTGGAATTAAAGTAAAACAAACAGGACGGTTCTTCAGAAGGAGACCCTTTCCCGCCTCTAACGCCTGGGCAGGTGCTCGTGGGTGGGTTTTCCCCGGGAACACGCGCCCGCTGACGCCAGAGCGATCCCCGGCGCTGGCGGCGGCGGCAGCAGGGGGGGGACCCACGGCCCGGCGGGAGATCGCGGCAGCAACGCCCGCCCCCCTTCCTCCCTTCCTCCCTTCCTCCCTTCTTGGGGGCTCGGCACCGGCTGCAGCCCCGCGGCCGGGCCGCTCCCGCCCCGCGCCCGAGGGGCCGGCGGTACCTACCGGCCGACAGCACCCTGGTGACGGCCGTGACCTGCCCGTCTTGCGCGCCCCGCAGCATGGCGGTAGCGGGCGGCGGAGCGGAGCGAGCTTCGGGCCTGGGCGCCGGGCCCCGCTCGCCTCGCCTCGCCGGTTGCCAGGAGCCGGCGCATGGAGGCGCCCGGCGAGCGCTTCCGGGGCGCCGTGCGGCGGGATAAACGGCCCGGCGGGGCCAGGCCTGCCCGACGACCCCCTCGCCCCCCTGCCTCCTCCACGCCGCCCCTCCTCGGCGGAGCCAGCGCCCGCGGTGAGATCGAACCGGGACAGGCGGCAGCCCGGGCCCGCGGCCCTGAGGCTCTAACCGCCGCTGTGGCTGCCGGAACTCCCCGGCGGCGGCAGCGGTGCCGAGGGGGAAGGAGATGCCGGTGGCGCGGGCCAGCGGCGCTCACGGGCCGGTGCAACCTCCTTTGGTGTCCCCCCTCGGAGCGGCCCGGCCCGGCCGGAAGCCCCGGCAGTGCTGTGTAACGCATCCGGGGCGGGGCGGGCCGCGGACGGGGCTGCCAAGATGCCGGACTACTTGGGGGCCGACCAGAGGAAGACCAAGGAGGAGGAGAAGGAGGATAAACCCATCCGCGGTGAGGGGCGACGCCGGCGGGGTCCCGGCTCTGCCGCCTCCCCCGGGCCTACAGCCGTTACCACGGCAGCGGGCCGTGGAGCCGCAGCGCCGTCCTTCACCCGCTTCCCTCGGGTCGGGCTCCCCGTGTTCATGGCGGGGAAACTCCCCGAGCAACGCCGCGGCCGGGCGCGGGGCACCGGAGCAGGGGCGGTGCTGCTGACGGCCATTTCGGTGCCGGGAGCGGTGGGGTTGGAGGAGAAACCGCCGCCTGCGGCTGGAGACACACAGGCTTTAAATTCCCTCTAATGCGGCTTCTACCGCTGCGGGCGGCGGCCCCGGAGAGGGCCCGTCCGGCTCGGAGCTCGGGCTCGGCCGGTGCCGCCTCTGCGGTGCTGAGGGGTGGTGATCCGGAGGGAGGGGCAGCGTGTTGAGCGTCAGTGCCAGCCTGGATCCTAACGATTCTCTGGGAAAACGGGACTGTCAGGCCCTGCTCTTGGGTCGGGCAGACCCCCCGGGGAAACGCGCAGGCAGCGCGGCGCGGGGCTGCTGAGGGGCCGCAAAACAAACCCCGTCCCGGGGGTGCCCCGGCGGGGCTGCAGCCCAGCTCCTTGCGGGGCAGCCTGGCCTCGCTGCTTCCAGGGCTCTCTGAGGGCCTCTTCCTCTAGGAAAAGGCTCCTAAAAAGCCTAATTTGCTTTTCGTAATGCAAGAGGTCTTTTGTGGTTTAACGATTAGTTAAAAGATCGGCCTAATAATACGTGATAATCGCTTTTGCTTTGTTGTTGGAATCCTGCTGGCTGTGAAGCCTGGTGTGCTGCTGCTCTCAGAAGGCATTAGCAGCGAGGTGGCTAAGTTCTCTGGTCTTACAAGCATAGTGTGAAAACTGCCAGTCCCTTCTTAGGTTTTGAATTTCATTTGGCTTTTTATTTCATGGTGGTAAGTATTAAATAATGCATCTGGAAGCAAAGTCAATACCACATATAATCACTGATGGACTTTGAACCGTTCCCGCTCAAGTAAAGATTTTAAAATTATAATAGGATAGCGTTTAGTAGATACAAAAAAAAATAATGGGGGAGTACAAATAATCAAGAAAGAAGTAAAGCAACACCAGAAAATTCTCTCAAGATGCTGTGTAATGCTCACTACACCCAGATCTTTAATACTGTGTCATTTGAGCTCCTTCTATCGTAAAAAGATACAGTGGAATTGGGAAAGAGAACGGAGCCAAGGATGCTTAAGGTGAAGACTATTCACTTGGGAAAAGAGGTAGCTTTTGGGGGAAGGGAATGTTAAAGGGAATGTTAAAGGGAATGTTAAAGGTTAAATGACAAGTGATATGAACATAAATAGGGGGTGACAATAAAATTATGTTTTTCTTAGTTAATTGAGGAGTTTTGCAGGACTGCTGATGTATTTAACAGCTGACACTGCTTGTTCTGATGTGGGAATTCTGAAGCTGAAGTACAATTCTTATGTTTCAAGTTTAAGTCAAGTGAAAGAAAGCACAATGTTGATTTAAACTGGGGGATTTCATCCTGTGTATTCTGCTGAAAGTTTGCAGGGATTCAGAAAACTGACAAATGTTGATGTAAGGAAATTTATTTTTTAAGGGCTGTTAATAACAACATGTGACCCAGGAGCGGGGAGCTCACTGTGTGTTTGCTACCTTCACAGACCTTCCTGGGTTTGAGAAGGAATACTGGACCAGACTGTTAATCTTGTCTAGGATGACCATTCCCATGTTTTCCGCTTTACAATATTAAAACTCAGCATTTCAGTTGTTTCTGATTCCAGGCTGCTTTAGTAGTTTACAGTCATTTATTTTACTGAGACCAGCTTAGATTTGGTTGCTGTTCCCTTCTCACACTGGGCATCTTGGAGGAGAGACATCACGGATGGAAAACACTGACAGTTTTCCACTGATGTTTTCTTAAATGTTAAGAAACAAGAAGTTCAAAAAGCGAAGTTTTGGTATATTCAGCTCCTTCTCTGTACATGTTGGTAAGCTACTCCGGGTGAGGCGAAGTTGAAGTAGCGTGCTTGCTCTGAGCTCTGGTTGGTACAGATTTTTTGGACTGAAGAGAGTAGCTGGAGACTCTATTTATTTTTCTTGAATGTCTGATACTTTTTTGTTCCACTTTGGTTTAGTGAAAAAGTAGAAACTCAAAAAAATCCCTTTAATATATATGCTTTCATCTTTTAGAAGCAGAATTGATACTGCTGGTTTTGTTTTTAAAATTGGAAGCTAAGTTTGTTTTTTTTCTTTCCTGTCTTGTTTCAGCTCTGGATGAAGGAGATATTGCCTTGCTGAAAACATATGTAAGTAACATACATATATATATACACACACACACACACGAGTGTTAGAAAAGTCAAGTCCTGTGGGGAATTGGAGAGCTGTGTACATAGGGAGTAGTTAGTAAACCTGTTTCTTCTAATGTTTTCTCCTGCCAAAACCTTTTTGCTCTTCCTGCCTTCCAACAAGAAAGCCCCAAACCCAGCCCACAGCCCTGAAAATAATGAAGTTTGGGGGTTTTACCTGTTTTTGTTTTGTATCTCATAGCTGATTGTCATAGGGGTCTAGCAGCTAGGGCTGTACTATGGCTTTTTCACTAACCAATTTACTTGCTTTATAAAGAGCATTATCTTTAAGACCTCTTCTCCCATCAACTTTACTTCCTTTTTTTTGCTGTTAAAAAATTATTGGTGGGGGATACATGGACCTTGTAAAAAATAATATCATCTCAGGAGGCATTTTCCATGGACAGTAAAGCTTAAAATCCAATCTCCCCTCTCCGCTAAAAAGTACAGTGGGTCTGTGAAAGAACTCTCCAAAAATGGGACTTGCTGCTTGGCGCACGTCTGGATCTGGACATGTTTGCCAGAGGCCTGACTTTTGTTGACACCAAGACTCCTTTATGAAGCAGTGAAATATTGGTTGTGCCCACTTGTGGCCTCTCGTTTGTTGCCAAGTTGATATTAAGGAGACCTTGTAAAGCAGATCCAGATGTGCCCGCATTAAGCAAGGCAAGGTAGTAAAGCATTTTACCACAAGCAAGGATTCAGTTTCTGGTTTGCCTCATGATCTTTCTGCTGTCTTCTGTGGATGATGGACAGGCTGAGTAAGCACTCATGCAGATGATTTTCAGTTAACCTACGAAGAATTCTATCCATATATAATTTTTACTAACCCTTTTTTAAGCCTTAGAGGGGGAAAAAAATAGTTTCACAAAATAAGGCTGAATGGGTTTAAAGGAAAAGCAGATCCGTGAAGTTTACAAATGTGAAAAATTTCCCCTTGCGCAGTTGGTCAGCTGTGCGTAGCTGCACTCTGGTTTTGAGAATGGAAATACTGTTACTGGAACTTCATACTGCCTTCTTGGGCTGTGATCAATAGTTGGCTGTTACATCAAGACAGTGTGTCTCCTCAGCTATTGGCATTTTTTTCCTAAGCATAAAATAATTTGAGTTATGAAGTCTGCATGATACTTCTTTTCTAGGGCCAGAGCACATACTCAAGGCAGATCAAGCAAGTTGAAGATGATATTCAACAACTACTTAAGAAAATCAACGAGCTCACTGGTATTTTTCTTTCTTAAGATAACTTTCAGGAGTGGAGCCACATATACCAAAACGAGTGTTTTAGGAAGCTGATTTTAAACAACTCCTGCACTGGTTTATTATTGTTATCTTTTTCCAAAAAAAGAAAATTCTTTATTTGGTAACATGAGATTTTTGCTTTATAGCTGATGGTATTTTTGATTAGTCTGGGCTAATCTGTGTATATGATTATGTAATTTTGTGGTGTAACATATTTTTATTCCAAACAGTAATTTTTATATATTACAGTGGCATGAAACATATGCCCCTTTCTGCCACTAGATAATTTGTTGTGCTTTGTTTCAAGCTGCATTTGAATAGTGAGTGAACTGCCATAGACTGCACATCCCCAGTGTATTATCACTAAGTAGTGGTACCAGTCCTTGTGTCACAGAATCACAGAACGTTGGGGGTTGGAAGGGACCTCGAAAGATCCTCTAGTCCAGTGTAGTATAATAAAGAAATGTGTATCAGAGCAGTTAGCATTTAAAGTGAACTGCTCAGTTATGGCAGTTAAATTAGGGAACAACTTAATTTTTATTCTTTCTTTGTTTGTTTCAATGATGTGTGTTTGTTGCCTGGTTGCTAATCCTTGAATGGCCCTCAGTTTTGCCAGGGAGATCACAGTTTCTCTTTTCCAGTAAAATTCTTGATTCGTTCAAATACATCATGGAGATGGTACCTTTTATATCCACGTTTTGGTTTTTCATCTGTGTCAATCTCTTAGTGTCTGATATTTTGCACTAAAGCTTTCCCTCAGTGAAAGCACTTGGAGAGTTTCACTCCTTTTCTTAAACTTAGAAGTATGCTTATCTCTGATACCTCTGTCAAGCTTGGTTGTAATCATCCCCACACTGCAAAGTGGTGTTAGAAGATGGCTGACTGGTATTTGCATCTTTAGCTGACATAGTCACTTAGGCCCCATTTCTTTAAGAAACTTGGGTTTTTTTAGGAAGTCCATCAAGGATACATGTGTGTATGTGCTTTGAGAGGTCTCTCAAAAAGCTTCCTGCAGACTTGGGGTTAGGTTCTTGGTGTGGGCAGGATTGCTGACACGCCGGTTGGCTGCTTCCTCCTCATCTTGTCCGTGTCCTACGTAGGAATCAAGGAGTCTGACACTGGCCTGGCTCCCCCTGCCCTGTGGGATCTGGCTGCAGATAAACAAACTCTCCAAAGCGAGCAACCATTGCAAGTTGCAAGGTGGGTTTGCTCTTTCTCTTTGCAAGGAAGCTGCATAGTGTTAAAAATGTGGTTCATGGCTTATGTGCAGGCTTTTATTAAAAAATAAGGTTCACGTGGATATTGGAAGTGCTTTTTACCATCCTGTCAAAAAGGAACTGTGTTACGCATGATGATGTGTTACCTACTTCTGACTTGTACTTACTCCTGCATTTATTTTATGATGCTATAATAGTGGAATCAGCAGTACAACAGCTATTTTGGTGTAATTGGAAAATACGACTTTCTCATCTTGCTGCTTGCACAGCTAGCAAGCTGGCTGGTTTGTCTGCCTGGAGGTGTTAGTTGTATGTTTGGTTTTAGGTGTACAAAGATAATCAATGCAGACTCTGAGGATCCCAAGTACATCATCAATGTCAAGCAGTTTGCCAAATTCGTGGTGGATCTCAGTGACCAGGTGGCACCTACTGACATAGAAGAAGGCATGAGAGTTGGGTAAGCAAAATCTTTGTGTTCTTAGGAGTTTTTGGGGGGGGCTGAAGCTTTCTCATCTGATCCGTTAGTTTTGACAGGTCAACAGCTATCACTTCATATTTTTGCAGTGGTTGAAACTATAACAGTAATGTCTTTCTGTTGGAAGCCAGTAACTCACCTGCATGCTGTGCTGGAATTATTTTGATGTCATTCTGATGAGAATTGTGAGTCACAAACTGAAGCCTCTCAGCTGGGGCCCCAGTAGTGCCAGGCTTCAGGTACCCCGTGTAGCCTGCTTCCTCTTTGGCAATCTGCACAGTTACACACAGGGTGGCTACGGGAAACGTTTGCTGAAGAGCTGAAGCCCCTTACTTTTAGAATCAGTACTTTGCCAGTTTGCTCTGTGGGATATTTTGAAATTGAGTTTCCAAAATATTTGAAGGTTTCCAAAAATATTAATTCCAAACTTCTCTGCAGAAGGAATTCCAGTTTCTAGCCCATCTGACTATTAGCTTTAAGGGCTGGGCTGTGTTGACACCAGAGAAAAGAACAGTTTAAGAATTCAAGTTCTAATTTACAGAGTTGTTTCTACTTGACAATTTAATTAACCGTTGTTAAAGTAATAATCTTTATGCTTTCTCACCAGGGTGGACAGAAACAAGTATCAAATCCATATCCCCTTGCCTCCAAAGATTGATCCCACAGTCACCATGATGCAAGTGAGAATTGCCTTTAGTTATTATGACATTGCTTTGTCTTGTAATTTTGGCTGGATTTTGTTCTGAGCTCTCGAAAGCCCAGAGATGCATGCAGCAGCAGGCTGTTAACTGCTCGCTCACCGTTTTGTTGTGCAGGTAGAAGAAAAGCCAGATGTCACTTACAGTGATGTTGGTGGTTGTAAAGAGCAGATCGAAAAGCTGAGAGAGGTGGTTGAAACCCCCCTGCTTCATGTAAGTAACCTCCAGATTATAACTTTTATTATTTTGAAAGAATTCTGGTCATCTGTAAGCATTTGAAAAAACAAGAAAAGAAAATGTAGCTGAATGTAAACACACAAGTGAAAGGAGGTCTAGTTTTAACAAGTGAAATCCAGCCTGGGATGGTTTATATCGCTCTTCATTGATGATTTTCTTAAGCTGCATATACTTTTTGATGCACGTAATCTTTGATTTTGCACGTAATGGTGCCTTCTCTTTCCCACCATTACAGCCTGAAAGATTTGTTAACCTTGGAATTGAGCCTCCCAAAGGAGTCCTTTTGTTTGGGCCACCTGGTACAGGCAAAACACTCTGTGCCCGTGCTGTTGCTAACAGGACTGATGCCTGCTTCATCAGAGTGATTGGGTCTGAACTGGTGCAGAAGTACGTGGGGGAGGTAAGAGCAAACACTTGATGGAGCGTGGGGTGAGTCGCAGATTTTCGGTCACGGGGACCAGACACCGCAGTGGGTGTGATGGACAAATGTATTTCCGTGTTGGAGATACAAGGAGTGGGGAGGAACTGTCACACAAATCACTGCAGATCAGGCCACCAGTTACAAGACCTGCAGTACTGTCATCGATGACATGGACTTTGCAGCGCAGAGTTTAATCTGCGGGCTGGGGGAATTTAAGATTAGGATTCTGTTCCCAACTGCCACTTAGTTTTCACTTGGCCCTGAGGTAAACGACTTCCATCTGTACTTCTGAATTTGAGAGTAGCAATTTATCTCTCCTTTATAGATTGCTTTAAGATTTAGGAACGTTCTCTTATATAAACGTGTGCAAATAAAAGAGTTTTATAATTGGAAACTTAGAAGTGTTTAGAAGTATGAAAAGTTTACTTTTGATAGTTTTCCTTTAATGTGTGTTGGATCTTTAACAAAAACTTGATTTTTGCTTTCAGGGAGCTCGAATGGTTCGTGAACTCTTTGAAATGGCCAGAACTAAAAAAGCTTGTCTTATATTCTTTGATGAAATCGATGCCATTGGAGGTATGTTTGTAGTATCCATAGCCCTAGTCTCATATGAGAACTTTCAGGTTTTCTATTTGTGTTGTGATTCTTTATCTGGATTGATGCATTTCAAGAAGTGTGCTCATGAATAGCTGTTTAGCAAAGCTGCTACCAGCATGGCCTCTGTCTGGGAAGCTATTGAGAAGTGGTTTATACAGCTTGAACATATTTAACCCACGTGAGAAGTTAGGTTTGCACGTTTGGAACACCCACATTATTTGAACTTCAGTGAAGAGCCTCTGCATTCACAACTTTGAACTTCAGTGAAGAGCCTCTGCATTGTGTTTGCAGAAAGTACTGTTCACTTAAACCCCCTTCTCCTTCTGGACTACCTACTGCCTGAAAATTAATTTTCTTCCTTTGAGGGGAAAAAAACCCAACAACCTAGGTGCTTTGAAAGTAGGACAGTTGTTAGACAGGGGTGGGGTTTTGGTTGAGGGGAGGCAGAGCAAACACACCAGATTCATAGATTGCAGCAGCTTGGCCAGTTACTGGGCAGTGAGATAGACAGGCCTTTGGTGCTGAGGGTGGAGATACAGTGCTTACTGTAACGTACAGCCAACACTGCTCACTCTTAGACTGAAACGTGTCATTTTCAAATTACCCCCTCCCACCTTTGCCACAAATAATTTGTTTGTAATTCAAAATTATTTTCCAGGTATCTTCTTTGTGACAGCTGTGACACTTCCTCTGCTCCCAAGGTCCTTCTCTCACTTTGTGAAACGTGTCTCCCCTCTCCAGGTGCTCGTTTTGATGATGGAGCTGGGGGTGACAATGAAGTGCAACGTACTATGCTGGAGCTGATCAACCAGCTGGATGGTTTTGACCCACGAGGCAACATCAAAGTGCTGATGGCTACAAACAGACCTGATACTCTGGATCCAGCCCTGATGAGGCCTGGCAGATTGGACCGGAAGATAGAGTTTAGCTTGCCTGATCTTGAGGTGAGAGTGCTTATATTCAATATATTCTGATATTGGAGCATTTCTTAAGTTAGAGCAGTATTGTTTAGAAGCAATTTATGAGAACACAAGCAGCACTCTTAAATTACGTGAAACTACATGGAAATTTGGGGGATTAGAGGTGTGCTAAAAAGGTTTACCCACACTGTACAGATTCCATCTCTGGCCGAGAATCGGTGGTGAATAGCTGCATTTGCTTTATATTCCTGACTCAAAAGATAAAGAATCCTTAAACCAGATGTGGGATGTAGTTCTTAAGTTAGAATGTGTTTTGTTTTGCTCTTTTGAGAGAGATTTCTTGAGGTACACCTACCATTAAAGCTCTTTTAAAAGTTATTTTCTTATTAGGTGTCTTATTGAACGCCTAAACACGCTAGTCCAAACACAGGACACTACAGTTGGGCCTCAAATAAAAGATTTATTTTCTATCTGCCCTTGCTCTGGCTGTGGACAGCTTCATGCTGAGAGTTACCACCTCTTTCACAGCATGAACATTTCTGTCCTTTACTCTTTTTTTCCAGGGGCGAACTCACATATTCAAGATCCATGCTCGTTCGATGAGTGTTGAAAGAGACATAAGATTTGAGCTGTTGGCTCGACTGTGTCCTAACAGCACAGGTAAGCTGAAGTTTATTTATTCATTTATTTATTAAACAGTTTTGTGTATGCTTCATCTGCAGTGGTGGTCAGTGTTGAATTCCTTTATCCCTTTCTTTCGAAGGCGCCGAGATCCGCAGCGTCTGCACCGAGGCAGGCATGTTTGCTATCCGAGCACGTCGGAAAATCGCAACAGAGAAAGACTTCTTGGAAGCAGTGAACAAAGTCATTAAATCGTATGCGAAATTCAGCGCTACTCCCCGCTACATGACCTACAATTAGGATCTTGGAATGGTTTTCCTCTTTCTGTTCAACTTTCTGTGAAGCAGAAATCCAAGTGCACTAATTCATGTCTTGTTCTTGGAAGCTGCAAATAAAGGGAGTATTCCTAACAGTAGGTGTTGAGTTCATTAGGAGTGTGTTCTATGTTAATGGAGTATTACTGCTGTAGGCAAAAAAATCTCGGTGAAGTCCTAGTAACACAGTCTAAGCCAATGAGATATTTTTTTAACCAGATAGCTGTGCAATGTTAGAAATTTGAAGTTTAGATCCCTAAATAGTCACCATTTATGCCCCAGAACTTACAGTCTAAGCTGTAGAAGATCCCTGAGCGGCTGCAGGGTGTCCAGCTGTGCTCAGGAATGCTTGTGTGATGCTTAGGAGTGAGATGTAGGTGTGTCTCAAGGAAGATCTCGGGAACTGTGTGGGACGAAAGCTGAGGAGAAGACATCCACAGCTCTGTGCAGGCACTTGCTGATCTCGGTCACTGCCCAGCTTAGGGGAGATGTGAAAGATCTCTCTTCTCTCCTTGGGTAAATGCTCTGGTACCATCATAACTTGTTTGTTTTTTTCCTTTGGTGGTTTTCTTTATTCCTTTTGCTGAGATTCTTTGTTTCTTACAAAATAGTAAGTGGGACACGAAGGAGGAAGCAGCAAGTGTAATTTCTTGGCACTAAGGAAAGGAATATTGCTTCTTCCTGCTCTAAAAAAGATTAAAGTTCGTCGTCAGTCTACTAGTGAGTGCTTTGATACCTCCTTGCTACCTCTGCTGCTCCTATGCACAGAGCGTGACCCTCAGGGGGTCCCAATGCTCTGGCAGCTGGGCAACAGCTGATGGTTGTTGGCAACAGGACGTGCCATTCAGAGGCTGATCATCACTCATGGAGCGTGTGCCCAGAGAGCTGGAGGGGTTGGTCAAGGAAAAGCAGCAGCCTTTCATTTTCTTTTTTTTTTTTTTTCAAGTGTTGCATGGAAGCTGGGGGGGGGGGGGGGGGGGGGGGGGGGGGGGTGGGGGGGGGGGGGGGTGGAGCTTTTGGGAACTTCTTCACCTTGGGAGTGAGAGGTTTATCAGATTTCTTTTCAATACAACTTAATTCAAGTTTAGATCGTGAAGCCACTTTTATTCTTTTATTTTTTTGAAAGAGAAAGCGTGTACAACAGGGAAGGAGTGCACACCATATGTGGACTTAGGTCAAGATTTTGGTCAGCGCCAGTATCTTGATAAGCAGACTTAAGGCAACACCGTGGTTTTGCCTATACCTGCTTACAAACAAAATGCATCTCAACAGTTTTGTGTTTGGGTAAGAACATTTTGGGGAGAGATGAAAGTTTATTGGTGGGCCAGATTTTTTTTTCATTGAAAGTGGTTCAGAAGGAGCACTGAGAGTATCTCTCTGTACCAAAAGCAGCACTTTTAACTGCACCTTTTACTTAAGAAGGGTAAGTGAAGCATGTAAAAAGAGGTTGGCTCTTTACAGGTCTCCTGAATTATCATCCGTATTCTTGCAAAACAAGGGAGGAGAGGAATAGCATTCATTTCCTAAGAAGTGTCAAACCGGACTGAGGCTATCCAGCGACGTGGTGGTGCTCCAGCTGGGAGGGGGTAGAACCACCACCCTGTCCTTACAGACAAGCTGGAGAGGGGAAAGCAGCGAGCCCTGTTTGGTGTTTAAAGGATGTGGGTTGGTTTAATCTAGAGCTGACAAGCCTAAGGTAGGGTTTAAATTTTTAGATAAGCAGTCTGTTAATCAGTATAGGAAGGAGGAAGTTGGTTTACTTTTCAGTAGACGCCTTTGGTTGGTGAAGGGAAGCTGGGCTTCGGCTGGTGGCAGCAAAGCACTGGAAGACTCTCAGAAGCGGCCAGGTTTTATTTTACTGGATGAGTTACCAGCAACACTGGTAGCACCCAGGGGTGGGTGGCAGAGTACTGGTGCAGCACAGGCTGGGATCTAGGACTTCCTTGGGCAAAGGTTTTCAGTCTGGCGTTTCAGCAGCTCCCCAGGAAGTGCATGTGTTGCTGCCAGGATGGGAAACAGCAGTCACTGTGTCCTTGTGAGGCCTGATGGGGAGAGGGCTTCATGGAGAGGGGGGGAGATGGGGGGTGGTGAGGAAGGGGAGCCTGCATGGAGGTAGTAACCCTTCTGAGCCCACCCCTTAGCAACAGAAACTTGCATCTGGGACTTTGTCTTGTCCCATACACAGTCTCACCAAGACAGAGAGGAAAATCTTGACAAGTCATGATCATCACTTTATTTTAGAAGTTGACAGGATTTTGACATGAACTGAAGAGACCTAGTTAAAAACTGAAGCTGCGACAGGCTGAAAGTAGAAAAATATACTGTATGTAGATACAAAGGCTCGTTAAACTAGTTAACATTATAAAATGTACCAAAAGTTGTTTAAATAAACACGCACAGTGTCTTAACACGCATTCAATTCATCCTTTGAACTTCAGCTAAGCAGCAACTTCTGATGCAGAAAGCTTCCTATTCCTAGTGTCGTGAGTCTAAGGAAATAACACATCTCCCCTGACTGCCCCTGGGTCTGGGGAAATTTGGTTTACCTGAAGCAAGCCTTAATGACAGCAGAGCTTGAAGCACTATGAAAGGATTAAAGAAGAGAACGTCATCTGAATTCCCTTATGCAGAGGACCTTTGATTCGAGGGTGCTAAATGAAATGTCACCGACGCTCCGCTTTCCCTGTGCTGTCAAAATAACCCACAGAGAAACACTTTTGGCTTGTGCTCTCTGTGCAGATCCATAGCGATTGCTGTTAGGGAAATACAGGCAGTGAAGGCTTCTTTCTTTTGCTTGAATTACATTTCCATGGATTTTGCCTCACACCTGAAGCGACGCAGTACCACAGTGGCCAGGTTGTGAAGACAACAGAAAAACCCCACACCACTGTTTTGAAAAAAACCAAACAAATGTGTAACATTTTTGAGTTCTATGGAAAGCCATTTCTCAAAGCACTTAAAAGCTGAGGCAGAATCAGCAATGCTGGTAGGAAGAGATCTCAGGCAACAAAGAAGTACTTTTTTTTTTTTTTTTTAAGCACTGACAATTTAGATATTGTCTACAATTTTATTGCATGATTGCATAGAGGGCATCAGTTCTTAGCTTAGTTTTAATAGGCTTCACTCCTGCCATAAACCAGTTGTGTCTTGAAACTTTGAACCTACGCTAATTTTAGCTTAAAATCAACTGCATTCTTTTTCTGGAAAGCATTACTATTTTTTTGGCAGTGAAAGTACCATATTGATAATATAATAATTAAACAATGAATTTCTAATTTGAAGTTCACTTAATAGTGAAAATGTTCAGGCAATGAAGAGTTGAGTATAGTTGAGACAGGTTAGATACTTTACAAAACATAACTGTACCATCCAGGTTTAAAAGGAGTAGCAGCTAAATGCCACCAGTGTGACTCATTCATCCAGCTGGCAGGTTATTACAGGAATCTCCTGTATGCAGATGTTGACATCAAGCTTTAAAAGTCATCTAAGAGTGTTCTCTAAAGACACTGGTACAGTGCACTGCAATTGCAGAACAGTTACTTCCTGCAAGATCCCACCTAGTAGTGAGTTAAAGTGCCTATTTTCTCACCAGGAATAGGAATGTATGATTCTGTGAGTATCACCCTGTCTATTGGATTCTGATTGCAGCTGAACACACTGAATTTTCTTGTCTTGTATAATTTTGTGCTTGTATGTTTTTGGAAGGCTATACCCTGATCGAAGGACAAAATTTGAGAGCACAACGGCTTCCAATTCCTTACGCACTCTTCCTACAGAAAATAAGCACCACCCTATACCCGTAGATACAAATAGCCTTAGGCTCTCTTGAAACTGTGCAAATTAAATATCCAGAAAGAGTCTGCATCAGCATAAATCTGGCTTCCATGCCGCTCGATGCCACTCTTCAGAGGTCAGTCTGTGAAGCAGCCCCGTCTCCCTTGGCAGGCAAGGACAGCGTCGTGAATACTGTGAAACAGCACCTCTCTCGTTACGGCGCTGTCAAAGAAGTTGAGTCGCGTCAGCTCGTTCGTAACGGGGCCTACGAAACAGAAAGCGAACCCGGCAGCGGGGCGTGAGCTGACGCACAGAGATGGAGGGCAATCACCTCTCCGCGAGAAGATGACAACTTGTACTTGTTATTACTGAAAACATTTAAAGTAGCCAGGTGGATCACATGCTACTTGTACTCCAAACAGGTAATTCTCTTATCCAGCCACACGCAGAGGCCTATTCTTGGCAGAAGATGCTGCACTTCCATCTAGCAGAAACTTGGAACATTGCTGGATTTTCTCCTCACTACATTATTACAACAATTTCAAGATAACAGTTCAGTGTGGCATTTACAATGTTCCAGCTGGAATAAATAGGAGCAGAATCTAGTCCTCACAGAACTCATTATTGTCTGTGCTCCACTTGCACTAAAGTGAAGGCTCTAATGCACATGGGGTTGCTCTTCCTCAAATCCAATGTGAATCCAGTTTTACGTGAAGTGTTGATACTACTGATGAACCCGGCAGCAAAAGCTTTGGGGCCAGAGGGAAAGAGATAAAAACACAGTGCTCTCCTATAAAGCTCACGGACAACACCATAATTATCCGAACTCACCGCTACAGCTGGCAATACAGACAGAGACACCAACTTCTTTGTATTCCTTCATAATCTGCAACAGAGTTAGAACTGAAGTTACTTGCAGGTCCATCACTGCACATGTGGCAGTTCTGGGAGTGGTGAGCCAGTCACTGTCAAAGCTGCACACTCCACATTCCCCAGGATTCAGCAAAACCTTAGAGAGCTACAGAACTAAAACTGTGACCAGGTGAGATACTGGACTATACGTGAGCTGACACGTCTCATGCTGACGGGTTCCCTGTTAGGTATCTCACAAGTTTTCTATGGGATTTTCTGGGGAAAAAAAGCCCTACTTACCGATTTTAATGTTTTTGCTCCAACTGAATCCACAAAGTTCACCGGGGTGAAATCCAGAATTATAGAGTGGATGTTTAGTTTGGGCTCCACAAAATGTTCGTGCTCATCAGGAGACATGTCTTGTACACTACTACCATCTGCAGATGCAAATTTTCCATTTATAGGTAACTCATCATTTGCTATCTCATGTTTTACACTTGCTTCTACGTCGTTAGCCTGGGAGAGAAGACAAATAAAGCTTAATGACAGCCAATGCTTTTCCAGTGTAGATCTCCTTCCTACCCGTACTCATTTATCTGTTCTTTCAGCCTTCCAAAGGTGTACAGCTCCTAACCACTGCAGAAACTGGCTTTACATGCACACAGCCTTACCCTCTTATGGCCAGCCTTTCTACGGTCACATGCAAGCAGGTTACAGCTGTTACCTGAGGAGTGAATTACCCTCTTCCTCCAAACACTGACACCTGTTCCTGTGTTCTTACTCCACTGCCTTGCCTTACCCCGGCTGACCCTGTCAAGGTCTACATATTCAAGAGAAGCAATAGCAGCCAGGATCCGAAGTTTAGCACTTGGTTGGTTTCCCATGGTAAAAAGCCCACACCAGCTCCCGCCGTGGGGGTGAATATAAATGTGCTCAAAGGCACAAGCACGTTTCAAACAACCCTTCTCAATCTACCTGCCCAACTTAACCACACCAGGATCAGCAGTGTGGATGGCACCTTTTCATTCATTACGGAGGCTGCTGATTTGGATTGATTTTATTATATCCTACTTCTACATGATTATTCCAAGTGTGTGGGGTCCCTCCCATTTCTGCCGACACCACTGCTGAGACAGTATTACAGCGTGGAAAGGCTTCGCTCTGCTATGTGCTACCTGAAGGAGATCATTATTCTAAACAATCACCAATCCAGCCACGAGCCTCTGGTCCTTATGCTGTTCCCTCAGTAGCCTGTCCCCACTGCATAGTGCTTGCCCCCTAAGCCTTCCCACCTGAGTAGCACTCCGCACCTTGTACAAACAAGAATGGTAACACCAGAAAGCAGCATGTTAGCTGATAAAGCAAAGGTAAATATTTACCGAAGAATTCACTAGTTTCAATACAGCTTTCTTTCTGAGTTCATCTGCTGCCTTTATTTCCCTGGCATGCCTCTTCCGGGCTTTCCTCCTCGCTGCCGATACGGCACAAGGGTCCACTCCACTCTGTCAGAAAGGAAAGTGGGTCAGAGGAGATGCGGCTGCTTCGGATGGCGTCGCAGCATCAATTAGCACTGAATTCATCACTGTCATAAATTTAAAACACAAGTCTGCATTGTTCAGCTTCCCTTGGTGGGGGTGAGAACAGTCTAAAGTCAGAAGGAATAATCTTGGCAAGTGCTGCGTTAACAAGATGAAGAAAAGATGGATCACATTCTTTTCTTGAAATCAGAGAGTGCCGTGTCTCAACCGAATACTGATTCGAGTGCAGAGAGCAAAGGGGAGAGAAGTGCATTTGGACAGAAATCACTGACACCTCTTGCTGTGTGAAGGCAAGTACCACCCACCTGGTTTCTGTAAGATTCATCATGGGAGCTACAGAAAAATTTTTCAGAAGTTAGTAAGGGTGCAATTGCTACCGGGTCAGGCAGTTCTGCCCTCAGCTAGTTCTGTTACTGACATTCCCACCCAGTCCAGCACTGGTTAGAGAGGAGATGAGGCACACTCTGTATGCAGGTATTTTGTTGCTTGTGAGAGGCATTAAATGCCCACAGTACTCCATGGTTTTACACTCCAGTAATGTTGTCACCCAAGAAGGAAGCTTTTACTCCAAGACATTTTGTTTTCAGTTCAGCAACTACTTACTTCCTTCTGGAAAAAAAACACATGTTTGACCAGTTTGTGTTCTGCAACTACCAGACTTCCCATTCACAAGCAGTTAGTATTAAGCTAAACTTTGTCCCTTTATTCCCTCCCACCATGTTGTTAGTCGCTAGGATGAGCTGCAGTTGGCTGGAGGGTCACCCTCTCATATTTTACTGATCACCAGGGGCCACGGACTGAGAAACACTGTGCTAGGGGCCACACCAAAGGAGCTGAAAGATGAGCATGTTTCAGAAGCCAGTTTGAATTTTCAAGAAACAGAAATTAAAGAATTTGCTTTACTCACCTTTTTCTTCAGTGCACTTGTATACGACTCGCTATTGGCAAAATAAAGTGAAGCATTAGCTTGAAATATTTTTATTTCAGGATGTTCTTTAACCTAAGGGAAAGAATATTGGATGTGCACAGTTAAGTACAGCCTGCACTAGAAGAGAAGCACCTGTCTGATCACAAGACACATGAAGGTGCAGCAGCCCAACAGCCAACCCTGAATGGCTACCAGCATGTGTCAAATAAAGAAGGTTGCACTGTCGTGAGCAAAGGCAACCAGAAGATCGGAACTTGCCCCTTTGGCAGTGCAATACTGCACACCATCAATGCCATCCAACATTCTCCCTTCTTTGTAACAACAGAATGTAGAGCCATAAAAAGGAATCAAATATTTGCAGTTCGCTGATGCTGGTATTATCACAAGGAAATCATGCAGATCTAGGAATGCTTTCTTTTAGCCTCCCTTTCTACAGATATAACAACTTATTTCTCTCTCTCTCTCTCATCTCCTCAGGTACCAAAACAAATAGCCTTTCACCTCTATGGCTTTGCACAGGCCTGCAGGGAGGTGCCAGTATCACTTCTTTCCTCTACGCTAAGGGAAGTCATCTCTAAGCAGGTTGCACTCTGACATTTTCCATGCAAATGACCTGGGCAGCAGCAGAGCTCCAGTCTGCCATACGCTGCCAACCACGCTGCCATACAGGAGGAGGAAATGCTAATTCTGTGTAACAGAAATGGACTCTCCTCCTCTTTACATACACACCCAGAGAGTCTTTTGCTTTGTATCATATTCAGAGCAGAACTGCTGGTGAGAGAATGTTTTCAGACTACAGCAACATCTTTTCACATAGGTTTTTACAGCCTGGTTCCTTAGTAAAAGGGGACGTAGTCTTCATAGTATCTCTGAGAACATGGCAGAGCGCGCAGAAAATTGCAATTGCTGTTTGTGAATAAACACAGCATGTTTATATCCTTATAGAGCTTTCACCAACTTTTGGTTGAACAAAATGGCATTTAGAAGAAGCTAAGTGCATGGCACACAATCATGTATATTTAATGAGCAGGGTGGAGGCAGGGAGATGCTGGTTTTTTTCTGAAGAACTTATCTGTTTGGACCCTGGGTTCCACAGATTTCATGCAATATGGCACACGTGTAAAGAAGGTGGCCTTCTATGATCTTCTAAGTAGCGGGGTTAGCAGTGGTATTCCTATAAACCTTACTGGTTTGTACAAGCTAGTACCATGGAACCAGCATAAAGGCTACTCGTATCACTTTTTATCACACTTTTATCAAACACATATGCAGCACAAAAAGCTAGCCTTTTGAACAAAATAGCTCTTACTACTAAAATCAGATTTATTTTCTTTCCCTTTGCCACAGGTGACTGCCAGGCAGCCAGCAATACCTGGGCAGTACGGTAGGGCTAAGAAGCAAATGGCCACAGTTTTCTGTGCTCCACTACACAGAACTCTCCAGTGCAGATGAACAACACTCCTACCTCTTCGTACTCTTCCACATCACAGTAGATGTCAGTGCCAGGAATCTGACCAAGGATTCTGTATGTAGGGCTAGAGAGAAACGGAAGCAAATGTTTCAATATTATCACTTATGAAGTGGAAAATTGAGTGTTCAATACAGACTGAAACTTCCTTTAAATGGTCATTGTGCAGCGCCTGTCTGGTACAGGCTTACCTAAACGTGGTCAACTGCAGTGGGAAGGTTATGTCAGGAACACAACAAAGGGGCTGTTTTGTGACTAGACAAGTTGGCTTCTGTCAGTGCAAGAACAATTTATAAACTTAGCACTGTGATGTTGTCATTTTCTGAAAAGCATGTGCCAAAGCATGCAAAGGTACAGGGCAAATTCTCTTTGGCATGAACTGGTGCATCTCCATTGATTACCTGGCAAATACGGAAGCTCTTACTGGCAGAAAATATGTGGCAATTTCAAAGAGCCACTCTGCTCCCAGGACAATGCCTGAGCAGAAAAACATTCCCAACTCAGAAGCAGTGTGACAGCAAGGTACATAACTGTTCTGTTTCCAAGAGGAAAACCTCCTAGAGATGGCAGAAAAATACGCTTACTTAAGCAGAGTGAAAATCTCACAATTTGTTTCATTCTGATGCAGACTGAAACCAATAGGTTTTCCACCTAGATGTCCCAGATCTCGAGCCTAGAAGCCTCACATGACAGTCCCATCCACATGTGTGAGAAATAATTTTGCTGTAGATGTGGAAAGCTTCACAGTGAAAGCTTTGTCACTTTGAATGGGGAGAGAGGAGAAGCGATCTGAAAAACTACAGGGCAGGTACAATTTTTTGATGAAAGAGAACTTTGTTATAAAATATCTAAACATTCATCTAGTGACAACTTGACACAACTTCTGCTTGACTGTGACAACTAGTGCACACAGAGTGTAATAATTTACTGAAACTGGCATCAGTCAGATTGAAGTTCTAAACTCTAGGCATTAAAAAATAAACAAGATTAACCAATATAAGAAACTGAAAATCTTGTTTGCTATTGAAATTGCAGGTTCATGCCCTCCAGAAATCTTGTTCTTAGAAAAATGTGAACCCTGGATCAGAGACACAGGGCATGACCTATATTATGCATCAGATTCTATACTGCATGCATTGGAAGAGGGTGGAAAGGTCTTCTGCTTATTTGCACCCCTTAAACAAACAAAGCCACACAGAAGATCAGCAAACACTAATTTTGATAAAGAAGAAATCTAACCTTTGTGTTCTGTAAATAACGGTTAGTATTGCAAACGCTACTGCAGTAAGCAAACCATAGTCTAGTCCCAGGAAAAGAGAAGCCACAAAAGCTACCACCCAGATGGCCTAAAACAAAGAAAAAGTCTGAATTATTACACATACTTTTCTGTTCACAGCAAAAACAATGGCATAATTCTACCTCAAAGCCTAGGTATCCCATCTGTTTAGGAACAGGCTAGAATGTAAGCCATCACGACAGCAGGCTGTAATTGCCTTAACCTTTCAGAGGGGTGTAACAGCTCAGGGCACACTACCTAACACCTGACAAACTGTCATGTATTAAATAATAAGGCCTGTGAGCCTGCTCTCCAAGGAATCCTGTGTTACTATCAGATTACCTTAAGATAAAAAACCCAAAATATTCAAGGCCTACAGCTCTATGTCTTATGTTCATCTGCAATGCCACACCAATTTGTAACTCCTTGATAAGTTTCTACCCTGTTTTGGGGGTCAGAAAGAGGAGCAACAAATTCACCCCGAGCTGTGCACTACTCACCAGCTCAATCTTACTGGTTCTCCAGAAGTGGGCGATATCTCCAAACTGTTTAAACATTCCTTTCAGGTTCACCATGACAATTGCAGCCAGCACTGTCTAAGATATTACACAAATGCAATTTTGAGAAGAAAAGTGAACCCGATGACAAATAAGAACTTCAAAGCATCACAAATAACCGTATTTCTGTGCTTTGTACAACCAATGTATATCTGTTGAACAGATGTTCCTTTTAAAAAGTGGCTTTTCATGTAGTTCAGTGGACATAGGCTTTTACTGCAGCTGCAGAAATGGCAAGCCAGAGTCCACCACTGCAGGTGCTGGAGTGTGTCCAAAGAAGGGCAACAAAGCTGGTGAAGGGCCTAGAGAGCAAGTCCAATGAGGAGCGGATGAGGGAACTGGGGTTGTTTAGCCTGGAGAAAATGGGGCCGAGGGGAGACCCTCTTGCTCTCTACAGCTACCTGGAAGGAGGTTGTAGAGAGGTGGGGTTCAGGCTCTTCTCTGTAACAAGTGATAGGTCAAGAGGAAATGACCTCAAGTTGTGCCAGGGAAGGTTTAGTTTGGCTATTAGGAAAAATTTCTTCATAGAAAGTGTTGTTAAGCATTGGAACAGTCTGCCCTGGGAAGTGATGGAGTCCCCATCCCTGGAGAGGTTTAAAAGCTGTGGAGATGCGGTGCTGAGGGACACAGTTTAGTGGTGGACTAAGCAATGCCGTGTTTATGATTGAATTTGATGATCTTAAAGGTCTTTTCCAACTTAAATGATTCTAAAGGGGAACTGTTTGAATGTACCTTTTTTTATGTTCTAAAGTCCAGAATGTTCAATATTAAAAACAACAACAAAAAGCATGCTGAATCTTTCAAAGCATTATTCATTTCTCGTCTAAGTTCAGCAAAAACTAAACTCTTCCTTCAGAAAGAAGAAAGGTTAACAGAGAGCATCTGTCATTTGTCTAGTGGCCAGCCCAGCCCTAACCTTGACACTCTATTTTAAGCATTAGTCACTGGCCATGCAGTGTCTAACTGGCAGAACTCCCTTACCTGTGGAAGCGGTTCAAAGAGGTACCCAATAGCCACAATTACCAACAGAACCATAATTGATGAGAGAGCACCTGCAATCTGAACAAAAGAAGCCAGAAATTATTTGTGAGTGCCCCCAAAGGGCAGTATTACTGGTTAGCTACCCCCTCTCATGTTTTCCACATGGCTGGCTGTTCAAGTGACTTTTGATCCCCCCCACTCAGCTCACGCAGTTTGGCTGTCATGCAGCTTTCTACCCTGGCTCAATCTGGATTTGAAACATGGGAAACTCCAGTTATTCCTTCTGTCCCGGGCAGAGAAATCTGGTAATCTAGTGAAGGTTCAGATTTCAGCTTTGGAGCTCCAAAAAAGAAACTCTGGCTCAAAATTTGGGTTTACCTACCTGAGTTTTCCCTCCAGTGCTTTCCTGAACAAGACTCCGAGACATTGAGCAAGTGATTGAAAAGCTTTGGAAAAAGGACCCCACGAAGTTGCATATTCCCAAGGCAATAAGTTCCTGTGTTAAACAACAGATCAAACCAAAAGGCAGTTATAGCTAGCAACTGTACAAAGCTGGAGCTATTCATACACATTAATAGCCACATCTTACTTACAGTGCTTTTTAGCAACCTTACTGTAGAGAATAAGCAGCCTTATTGTAGCTTATACTTGTGGTTCTCACAGGTGTGCAAGTTGGTGCACGTTCAATCATTTGTTCAAGTATCTGATGAATGCTGGAGACTTTTACCATCCTTAAATCTTACAGTAATGAGTCAGACTGAAAACTACAATGAATGACAGCATTGCTTGTTTTAAGGATTTCTTCAACTTGGAGATAACTTGAATTTTAACCTTGAATATACATGGGAAATGGTTCCTCATACAAACACTGTTCTTTGGTGCCCACCCTAAACTATCTCATTTAGTACTATTCAGAACCAAGGGCAGCCTTGGCTGTGTTTCCACAGGTGGTAATTACTGTACATGAAAAAAACAAAGCGTGTCCACTGCTTCCCCAGGAAGATCCCCCATGATAACTGTTATCATGACTGAGATAAGAGCTCTATCTACCTCACTACTGTGTTTCTGGTGCCTAAGAAAGTATTTGCTTGTAATGAGGCCTCCCCAGATTACTCTGCATCCCACTATTTGTAACCGAGGTGATTTGAGTTACATGTTTTCAATAGCTCTCAATGAGTTTTTCTCTTTGCATTCATTCAATCTTTTTTTGATTCATTCAAACACTCATCATGCACTGCATCCAGTGACAAGGAGTTCTACAGTTCAACATCCAGGTGAAGTAGCATCTGGCACCTCCTGAGGAAAAGATCTAGATGCTTAACTCAGGTAAGTGATGATTACTTTAACGTAAATAGAGCTGATTCCATTCATGCACCTATGGATTTGTCCTCTTCTCTCTTTGACCAACAGAGAAGAACAACATGAAGGGTAAGAGTCATCTGACCAGATGTAAAACCCTGTAGGTAAGAGTCATTTAAACTCCATTTATTCTCAGAGAAGACACACATTTTGAGAAGGGGGAACAACTGATCTGCACTGTGTCAGATGCTTGCTCTAGGAAATGTGTTATAGCGTGTGAACTCTCTGCCGCCCTTGACACCACAGTATCAACCAATAATCCCACAGCAATACTAATTCTAAACTGCAGAGGAAAGACAAGAGTAGGTGAGGATCACATACTGTTTTAGCTTTACAGAGTCCCTAATCACAGCCTTTATCACTCAAATCATCATCAGAGTGCTAACTACAGACAGGGCCAATTGCAGCCCCAGAAAATGACAAGCTGCCTATTTGCAATGGATAGGAATGAAAAGAAACAGTAAACTGGTATTTCTAAACATTAGATAAGAGTTCTTTGACACATATGACATTGTATTTATCACACGGGAACATGCTTCACTCTATTACAGAAAGCAGAGACAAAATAGCTGCTGATCAGGACAGCAGCTAAGTAATGTCTGTCCCAACAATTAATATTCATGCATATGTCCAAGTCTGACAGAAGCAAGTTTCCCAAAGTGAAGCTAAAAGTGAAACTGGCTATTAAAACACAGCCAGAAGAACAACTTAAAATGATTCCTGGCATTTGAATGTGTAGGCTGTCAAAAACCTGACCTGATTCCACTATGAAAGAAAATCTCCTTTTTGTCCAATACGCCATTCTACTTTAACGACGAAACAAAGGTGCTACTAAGAATTTTTAACAAAGCAACCCCAACACTTTTACCTGATTTCCATCAGTAGTGTAACCATGCTTAAGGGCAAAGATCTTGGCCATTGATACAGCCATTGAAAATCCAACTATTGCTATTGCTATTGCATCCACAAATATTGCTGGGATGAGCTGAATCGCTGGAACTGCTGGTGCACGTAACCTTGGAAATGAAATAAATATTTACAAATTACTATAATAAAAGCTACATGCCATAGAGAAAATGTATACCTTGAATAAAAATGTATCATCCCTACCCTTGAGGAATGTTCCCAACAATATCCACTCCGTATGACTTATTCAGATTAATTCCAGCTGAAACTCCTGTGCCAATAATTACCTAAAAATCCACAACAAGCATTTGTAAACATCAGCTAGAAAGAGATAAAAGCACCTGAAGAACAAATAAGAGTTAGCCGATTACGAATAACACACACAAGGGATTACATTTATTTGTCAAACAGTTTGCTAACAGTTAGGGGGTAAAGACACAGATAAAAAGGAGGAAGTACCATGATACTCCCTCCATCATGTTCAACCCTCATTGATTTTATAAAGTTTTCTTGGAACCAGTTAAATGGAACATGCTATGGTATGATCCGAGTTATTCTTGACTCCCTTTGCCTGAGCTTGGCTCAGGCAGAATCCTGGGTACTGGGAAACTAAATGCAAGGAGAAGCCAAGGGCATCTGCACGGCCATATTTTCATGTGCAGAATCTGCCCATTACCTGTAAATGGAACTGGTGCAGCAACAGGGAATGGAACCAGTGTAAGATCGCTTGGCTATTGCCTTACTATCCAACAATCCCTTATTATACCACCTCCACCATCTCTCAACAGCAGCCCTTTGTTCCTTCTACCTAGATTGCACCCATACCTTCAGTTATTCACTTTCTTGGCTCTGATTTTGTGCAGGTTGTTTGAAAGCTCTAGCTATTCAAAAACTAATTTTTAAGTCCAACCACTTTTAAAAGTGAAAGTTTATCACAGATGTGGGCTTTGTGTGTATTAGGAGAGTCAGCTTTAGCCATGTGTTTTAGAGTAAGCGTTTGAAACAGAATCAATGCTGCAGTCAGTTATCAGTCTTGGAGAAAGGAAGGTTAAGGAGTAAGTCCCACTGATTCCTGCTCTTCTTTCTACCACTGCATTTTAGAAAGCAAGCAAGCCCTGCAGAACCTCTGAAGCGGGCATCTGTAAGCACCTTCCTTCAGGAGGGGGTTCTCAGTTCTTAAGACTCCAAGTGGGAAATGCCACTCAGAGGCATGTCTGACAGAGAATCACTCAGGTACCGAAACTCCAGGGTAGAGTGGGCTTCACAACAAATCTCTACCTACCCATTGCCATCGGGGGCTGTGGGTGTTTAACTCAGTTTTCTTCTTTGGGACTTCACACGTAAAACTTGGAAACATCAGTCCCTAACCTTATGAGTATCCAAACCTTCAACTGGATCAAGCACCCAATGAATCAAGTTCAACAGAAGTTACTCTAAAGCTCAGTAAGACCAGACAAAAAATGAAGATAGTTTCTACAGCTTTAGAGTAGTTATATAATGTAGCTATAGAATTTCACAACTGGCTTACCACAATGATCTCCATAGGAATAGGAACTGGGAGCTTCTTCTTAAAACGGAGATTGATTTCTTTGCCAATCAATAATAGCACAATGCACGTTAATCCAACAATCAATGCAGCAATATTGGTCGTTGTTATATTTGAAAGCACAGCAACTATGCTCTGTAACACAGCAGAAGTATCATAATTATTCTTAAGAAAATATAATCTTTGTAATGTGCCACAAAAGAGCAAATTATACACTGCTCTTCATCCATGCTTTTATTCTGCATTTATAACCACAGTGAATCAGTGCCTCACCAAAATCCCTACTCTTCACACAAAACACAGAAGTTCAGAGTATCTTAGTGGGGAAGATGCATTTACAGTCATTTACAATAACAAGTCTTCTTCAAATGGGGCAAAATTTTGAAGAAAAAAAGATAATGGGGGAAAAAGTGTAACTAAACTACATCTCTTATCCTCAACATTTTCATACATATTTAGTACTGTGTTCAGTTTTGAGCATGGCAGTATAAGAAAGACATTGAGGTGCTGGAGCAGGTCCAGAGAAGGGCAATGAAGCCCAACAAAGTTTTATGAAAAGCAGCTGAGGGAGCTGGGGTTGTTCAGTCTGAAGAAAGGGAGGCTGCGGGGAGACCTTATCACTCCCTACAACTACCTGAAAGGAGGTTGTAGAGAAGTGGGTGTTGGTCATTTCTCACACAGTACAAGTGATAGGACAAGAGGAAATGGCCTCAAGTTACTCCAGGGGAGGTTTAAGTTGGACACTGTGAAAAACTTCTATACCAAAAGGGTTATCAAAGACTGGAACAGGCTGCCCAGGACGTGGCTGAATCACCATCCCTGGATGTATTTAAAAGCCATCTAGATATGGTGCTAAAGGATGTGGTGTAGTACTGTCCCTGGTAGAGTTAGATAATGGTTGGACTTGATGATCTTAAAGGTCTTTTCCAACCATA
>WTSP01026335.1:0-92110 GCA_025331215.1 Actenoides lindsayi
TCGCTCCGGAGGTTGCCCTGTACGAGCCGCGGGGGTCCCCTCTGACCCCGCCCCGGGGCCGCAGGGAACAACCAGCCTTTCCCCGGTCGCCTTGTGCCTCCGGACCCGGCGGCTGCCTCCGTTTAACCCGAGAGCTGTTGGCTGGGGCTGGCCCACGACACCCGGCGCCGCTCCGCCGCCCGGGACGTCGCTCCGACGGCGTGGCCGAGAGAAGGAAGGGCGCGGGGGCTAACCGGGGACCGCGAGAGATGTGCCCGGGGTGAAGCTTGCCCCTTTTCAGGGGGTGTGTGCCCCCCTCGGAGACAGCGCTCCCACCTAGGAGGCTGCTGAAACTGCATGGGAAAGCAGAGGAACACAGTTCCCGTCTCCTTGCGTGCGTGTGTCTGTGTCTAACACTCAGGCGAATACCAGGGGAATAACCTGCAAGTAGGAAGCTAGTACGTACTTCCCGGATTTTACTGGGCCATTGCCGCAGTTGGGAGCTCTGCAGAGCAAGGGACCTCCTTCGGTGCAGAGGGTTTGGTATTAGGAAGATGCTCCTGTCGTAAAGCAGTGAGTAAATGCCGTCACTCCTGTAAGCAGAAATGACAGGGGGCTGCTCCAAGGAGGATCTCCGCAAAAAGATTGCACGAAGTAACTGAATCTCTCAGCTGAGCAGCTTCTGAGTAGATGTGAAGTTTGGGCATCTTCGTTTGCTTGTGTAGCTGGGCTTCAGTGGCTGGAAGGGAAACGATTTACCTGTCAGTTGCTGTAAATTGCTCTGTTGCAAGAAACTGCCTAGGTGGCCAGGAAGACTTAAAGATGGATCCCTGCATGGAGTGGCATGCAGATCCGATTGTGCTTACGCGCAAGTGGGGTCTTAAAGCGCACCTAAAATAACAGTCCCTCTAGACATCCATATTGTCATTGTTATCGTTATTTGCTATTCATTTACTATCCCTGCTGTAAAACTTCAGAAGTGCACCCCTGACAACAGGGACAAAGCTCTTGACCTGGGACTCTAAAGAAACTAGCATCCTAAGTGCTCCAGAAGATCATTTCAGAGGGTAGAAAGAAAGTGTCTGAAAGAATAGAGAGGAGTCCTGCTGGAGTGGTACTGAGCTTAAGGCCATGGCTACTGCATTTGGCTGCATGGTTCAGGCTATATGCCACCTGTGAGATTGATTTAGTTGGGGAAAAAAAAACCCCAAACACTGCTAAGCTCGTTCTCTGGTTCCTCAAACAGACCCTGGGGTAGCAGCCTGGAAACACATTTCAGTGAGGGACTGTGGGCACAAGTGGAGCAGCCCCCAGGATGAGAAGGAAACTGCTGAAGGATGCACCTCCTGTTTGGGATGGATATCACGTTTGCAGTAAGTGGTAATGGGTTGGGGTCAGATATGACTTTGGATCATTGCTGTGCTGCAGTCAGGAGTATTGGAATCTTGGCTCTTGCTTGACGAGGCACTTTATTTGATTAAAGTTTCCCTTTTAATCAGAGATATGGCCATTTCCCGTCTCTAAAATGGAATCTGGCTCTGGGGGTCATGTCTGGATAATAAAGGGACTGGTTCTCTTGTCTCAGGGGAGCTAATATTGAATTTATTACCATCAAGGGAAAGCAGAATTATACTTGTAAAATGTTGCATAATAAATTTAGCCTTCTTAGTAAATCAAATCAGCGGGTACCCTTATCTGCAAGAGATGCGTCATCGCTACGTGAGCTTCTTTGACTAGACAGAGCTAATGGGGAGAAAATGTACCTTCAAGTGTGGTCAAAGTTGATGGACTCACAGTAAATTAAAGTCAACAAAAAAGTATCCCCGGTGTTTGGCTTAGAAAGTCATAATTCTATTTTGGAAGGGGCTTCAGGGTGAGATGAGATGACTTTTAAATTTTTTTACTTTCATCCCAAAGCCCAGAAGATGAGACACTTGTTTGGTCTGAGAGGAGGAATGCGGAGGAGGGGATGTACTTCATTTGTCCTCCAGTGCAGAACACGCAGTTTTGGAAAGCCACTGTTAATGTCAAGGAGATGGAAAAGATTTTAGGTCTACAGAGAACACAGTTGACTGCACCAGGACTTCTTACCACTTTCTTGTTCTAGAGGCTGTAGATGAAGAAAAATGCAGCTCATGATAAGCGTTTTGCCATAGAGACCAATTTATTCTTGAGCCCAAAACAAGCTCAGGCCCCAGAAAGAGAAATTACAGTCAGGATCTTTTGAGATTTCAGGAACAACAGAAAAATATATAAGACACATAGAATATAAACCTAAACATCTGATGATGGTGTCAGTACGAGTTGAACGTGAGGGGCAAGGGGCTTAGTCTGAACAGTTGGTCACACTGCTAACACCCACTTTAGTTTCAAAAGAAAGACTTAACGATGTTAGGAATTCAGGAAAAATGAGAAAGGTTTCTCTCCAAACATCAAAATAAATACCCGAGTAGTTAAACAGAAAAAAATGATGTGTGTACAACCTGGTACCTACTGAATTGATAGTCCTTGCACTTCGGAATGACAGTTGTTTTTGATGGTGTATCAGGGAGACTTTGCAGAGAGAGAGAGAGAGAGAATATGAGAGAAGCAACAACTGCTGTGATGCACTCTGCTGTCAGGAATGGACTTAAGTTAATCGTGCATTCTTAGGGAGCCTTTCTTCCACAGGAGAAAAAAGGTTTTGCTACGAGGAGTCCAAACATAATGAGTCAGAGAGTTAGAATTCCTCACATCTGCAAAATATTAATTTTCTTAATAGCCTTAGGACTTAATGGCTGCAGTAGCGAGCTTGTCCTCTTAAGGATATGGCAACACTTTTTAGTACTTTGTGCTAAAATAATGATGTGTTTCTTTTCTAATTTTAATTTCTGATTAAAAAACCTGCTAACCTGACCCTGTGAAACAGCAGACACCTAGTTTGTCAAGTATGTTACAGTCTTCAGAAGTACGGTGGAGGATAAGGGAGAAGACAGAAGGTAAAGTCCCTTTTCAACAACATTTCAAAAGCATTTTTGTGCACAAAGTTTTCAGGCTGTCAAAACAGAAACCAATAAATTATAGCCATGAGTGGAATTATTGAGAACATGCTGGTTATTTTTCCTCAGACATTAGCATACTCCTGTATATCAGTGGCAGTTGAGCTTTCTGCCTTTCTGTTGGGCACTAAAATCTTTGTTCCCAAGGCAGACAGACACGTAGGTGCAGGCAGAGGCACACAAAGGAGCTCTGGAGAGCAGAGGAAAGAGGAGTCTTGCCAGGGGCTGGCAAATCCCATGGGTGGTGGCATTGATCAGGGGGAGGCTGGGCAGGGCTCAGCACCCCTGGTTCTGCTTCAGGTTCCTTCTGGGCCGGTCTGGTTGGCAGTACTGTTTGGAGAAGCCTTAGCCCCTACAGCCAATGGGGCTTTTGGAGTTAGTGGGAATAGCAACTGGGCACAGCCTGCTGGGGAGACCGTGTCTGTTGTAAGTCTCTGTCAAAACGTCATGCGTGATACTGGGGTGATGGGGGATGGGTACTGTACATGAAAGTGTGCCCATCCATGTCTGTAAGAGCAGCTGTGTTCAATAAGCAGAACTGCTCTTCAGAAGTGGTTGTCACAGATTATTTTTTTTTTTCTGAGGAATGATTTGGTTGGGTGTTTTTTTTGAGGAACGGATCTGTTGGGTTTTTTTTATGTTGCACTCCTACTTCATGCTGCTTTACTTTTTGGCAATAATGCTTAGAGAGAGACAGAAAAATAGAGAAAGAGAAGAGAGAAAGTAATTCAAAGGCTTGTGTCTAAGCTTATGCTAACTCTAGCAATAGTTGATGTTCTTGTTAGTTGTAATAGACAGTTGTTCAGTTAGAGTTAAAAGAGAGCTATTAAATTATAGTGTGTCTTCCAGCTCTAAAGGTACAGGGCATTCTCTACGATAAAGTCATGTCTCTACTTCTAAATGGCTGAGCAAATGGCATTTTCACTTCCCCCCTTGGAGAATACTTAGCTGTCTAATAAAATTCACAGCTTGAGTAGTCTCCTAATGTTCAGTTTGAAATTTCTTTTCCTGTTTTGTTCCTGCTATGCCTATGTCTACTGCGTGGGTCACCTTAAACAACCCTTGTCTCTTCTTTACATCCTTCAAACAACTCTGTCAAACCCAGACTAGATGAGTATGACAAATGGTGTCCATCTTCAAGATGCAAGAAGCAGCTATAAGATGTGTGGAGATCCTGTTCCTCCCAATGACTGCTTCTCTTCCTAGTATTTTAGCATCATTTTTGTCCTATCATGTCTTTCTTTGCTCTTCAGAGGAAGCCTGTCAAAACGTTATCCAACCAACCATAAAAATACTGGGTTTGTTTTTATTTTGTTTTTCAGTTGTAAACATACAGGCTCCATCCTTGCTCCAAAAGCCCTCAAGTTTATGCATGCTCTAATTTATCATCCGGTTTTGCAGGGAGCAGGATATGAGGAAACGTTTTGATGTTGCTGATTCTTAGGATGCTTCCCCACCAGCCGCTCATGTCTGCTCACCTTTTGGAGCTTTGCTGTAGCCCAGTTCGAATTCCTCGTTAGCTCCTCGTTGCTTAACAGCCTCTCAGAACTAAACCAGCAGGAAACACATCTTCCACACAGTCACAAATCATCTCTGCGCCTTTAAAAGCAGTATCGGATTGGCAATCTGATTCGCTGACAATTTTAAGGTAGGTTTCCATTATGCTGGCCATTCTCCTCCTGCTGGCTGGAGAAGCAGGATACTTCAGATAACCTGGCAGATATTTTCCTTTGGTAATCTGCAAAGTGATCCAACATCGTCTCAAGCGGAATGAGTTGAATATGAATGTTTTACTTAAATGCGGAGGCAAGCATCTTGGCAAAGAGTTGAAAACATATTTGCAAGATAAACTGTATGCGACATATCCCCCTGACAGGATACAAGTCATCTTGTATCTTCATGCTATCTAAGTGAAGTTTCCCTATCAAGAAAAGCTCTGGCATCTGGTAATTTTGTAACACCTTTTAACAAATGTATTGCAAAGGGAGAAAATTCTGAGTAAAGCATGAAATAGGCATTAGTGTCTGGAGACAAACAACATAATGTTGTAATAGATCCCACTTTTCCATGTGACAGAAAAGATAAATCTTGATAATTACTCAGCAGCATTAGATATTTACTCATGTGCATACATTATAGGCAGGTTAGGTATGGCAGTATTTGTCACTGGTGTGTGCCCATCTCTTGTCATTGCATTCTTTTGTCCATACAAAGTCGCGGTTCTGTACCTTTCATCTTTTGCCTTCATGTATCGAATGGCTCTGGCATTTCCAAATACTGAAAACTCTTGAGACCAAGGGGCGAAAATGCTCCGTTTTGCAGCGTGGATCAAATTGGTAGCCACATTGTAGGTACTTGCAGGTGTGTAGTATTGGTATCCATACAAATTTAGGAAGGGACGTTAGGTGTGCACTATGTCTGGTTCCTCAGGAAGGTATAAGACTCAGTCTTATGCTGCTGCGGAGGATTGTCTCAGGCAATGGGTGAGGCCAGTCTTAGGTTGAGACAAAGCAGGGTTGGTTTGAAGCTGCTGTTGGAGCGAGGGCCTAGGATAGATTACAGGTCAGACAGAAGAGTGAAGTTAATGGTTTCACGGTGCTTTTTGTCACTTGGAGTATCTGCTGAGATCTCTGTTTGTCAGTGCTGCTTCAGGGCAGCACATGATCCACGTGGCTTTGTCAGCTGGGGGCTTTTCTTCGCGATGTACAAAGGGCAGTGGCTCCTACTGCTGAGCCATTTTGCTGGTGGGAAAATGCATGGGATTTGCTGTCAAAATGTGACGGGACTGGTGGTGTCCTGGTTGTAATCTTTAGCAGTTTGTCAAAGTGGACGTGTGAGGTTTTTTGTTTGTTGTTTTCTAGAAGCACAAAGTTAGGGAACAAGCTGTCTTTGACTTTTAGTGAGATGGTGGCACCTGCATATGAACTTCATTCTCGCTGAATGTATCTAACTGATGTGATTTTGAACATAGCAATACAATCAAAGGCACCTTGAATCTGCAGGGTGTCCTGTTTTTTCAAAGGCTTTTCAAATGTTTATTGGTACTATTGAGAACTCTTGTTTTTCAGCTGTCTCTGTGGTGTCTGAACAGTATGTCTTCTGTGCATTGTACAACCCAAGCTACGTATGGAAAAGAAGGCTGTTCTATGCAGGCTTCTGCACGATGCACTTCACTTCTGTAAAAGGGAAATGCAGGGGACGTGCAGCAGTGAGATAAAGGATGTTGAACATACACTGTGAGGGAAAGTGCATCTTTAATTGGAGGCAAATGAGGCTGCATTTGAAGGGAACTCCTTACCTCCTGGCAAAGTTTTAGGATTTCAGTGGGCTCCAATAACTCCCTGACAGTGAACTTTTAAAGAGATTTTCCATTTCCTTGATTGTAGCAATAGTTTAAGAAGTTGGTACTTGAGAATTGAGAGCAGGAGGCAATGACCTTGCCTTACCCACAGCACTGGTGGAAGCTGCCTATTCTTAGTGTAGTGTAACTCTTCTCTTGCTGTGAGGCTGCCTTTGATTTCAAGGCAAAAGGATAGAGCTCCCATATGGGAGACTGTGTTGTCCTGCATCTCTTACAGAACGTGCATTAACTGGAGAGCAGGCATCTGATTAACACCCCTAGTGCTGTCATAAATCAATATGTGTGTGTTTAAACAGGTTACATCAGCCTAATGGGAAAAGATGTGTCGAGACAATTAAAAGAATTAACCTAGAGCAGAAGGGTCAATACCATGGACTAATCTGTTGCTGGAGTGTGACGACCAGGCACTGTGGCAGTTCTGGCAGGCAGTCCCTGCAGGAACCGAGCCCCAGCCTCTCTCATGAGGAGGCTGATGCATTTTCACTGGATCTGGTAATGGGACTCTGGGGCTTCCAAATGCTTGAAGGCTGATGAAGTTTAATTATTTTTGTTATTAATTTTTATTGCTCCGAGGTGGAAAGCAGCTCTATGTGAATGAGTTCACTAGTGTGTGTGTAAGCAAGCCAGCTCATACCTTTCCTGTCAGTGGAATCGGAGCATAAGCAATAGGATGCAATCAATTTTAGTGATTTAATACCGTCTAGGTAAGCCTTTCTTACCCACTGACTCAAGAAGGTTGTCTTGCAGTATTATTCTTGTGCTTTATTGAGTTGCCTAAATCAAGCAGTGCAAATGGCTACCAATGAAAAGCAGATACTCAGACTTCTTATTAGATTTAGATTGCAGTGGTCATTATGGTGAATTTAATTACAAAAAAAAAAAAAGGGTGGAGGAGTTTCTAAAAATGAGATGTTCGTTTTCCTTAGTTTTCACCCCCTCCCCCCTCCACTTCTAAAAAGTCAAATTGACAGTGTGTGTCTATCAGGCTCCTATCCTTAGAGCATGCATTACAAGCTGTAATTAAGTTCAAGACAATTTCACATCAGTCCTTGAAAAATGAACCCATGTCTTCCCCAGCCAGCAGTCATTACCTGAATCCAGTTCAACAAAGCCCTGTGCCAGTTAATGAGAACCTCTGGTCCTCCATTTCCCCGGAGTCTGCTTGAGGTTTCCCGGGAAGGTCTTTCTTCTGTGAGGCTACTCCTAGCTGGGGAAACAAAATCAGTGTAATTCACCCAGAGCCAACAGAAATCTCATCCTTTCCTACCAGTTCAATGTGAAGAAACTCAACCTGTGTGCTGAAACTCAGCTGTGAGAGTCTCTGCCACACATGCACGTTTCAGAGAAGGGTAAGAGAGCCAAGGCATCAAGAGCCAGTGAGAAGGGATACTCCCAGCATAGTGGCTGTGTATTTGACCCACTCTGTTGCTGCAGCTTTTATCTTCCACGGCCAGAGAAACCTGTGCTTTCAGGTCACCTCCTCTTTAGCTTATCTCCAAGCAGCAACAGCCAAGTGCTACTGGGCCAATAAGGGGTGATGTTCAGATGCGTGGGGGGAACTCTACCAACCAGACCACCAAAGCCTGAGGAGTGAGGTTAAAATGCTGTTGATGTTTCCAAGAAAGTAGGTTATTGATACTCTCACCCTTTGTTTGCTAAGTGTTTCTTTCGGGCTAAGGCAAATCAGCTCATGTTGGAACTCCCTTTGCTGCTGCTGCATTGAGGAGGCAAGCAGCAGAGCAGTGAAGGGTGCAGTGTTCCCCATTTCCAGAAAGGACAGGGCAATGGCTGTGAGGGAGCTGCCTGCTGGTGCTGCTCTGGAGACTGGGGTGCTCAGAGGGATGCTGGTTTGCCGCAGAGCTGCCCTGGAGTTGGGAATAGTCATCTGCTACTAATTCTCCTGGGGTAATGAGGCTGGGCCAAAGCTTCCTTTAAGCAGCAGACACTTAAGCTCCATTTTAAGCCCCATAAGGATACCCTCAAGTACAGGTGCTGTTCGTACCTGGAAAATGAGTGCCCTGCTGTATGGTGAGAAAGTAGTGGGTATAGCAAGGGTCTCAACTGCAGTACATGGCTTAATTTTTGTCTGCGCTGTCCCTAGATTCATTTTTTTTGGTGGACATACTGAAGAGGGGCTGGAGCAAAGGAAGGCTCTTGCTGGCCCAGGAGACTGGCAGCATGGAAGGCTACCGGGATATGAAAACAGACTGCTGGCCCTACTTCCCTGCTTTTAGTTTGTTGTTCTGAAGCATCCTGGCAGTGTGGTAAGACACAAGATAAGTTTTGCAAGCAGCACACTGAAAACCAGTCACATATCTAATGGATCCCATCTGTGAAACCTTACCAGGGCAGGGGTTAGTGCAAACTCGTCTCTGACCCTCCCCTAGCAGCTATCCAGATGCATCTTCTAGCACAATGCCTTTAGTAAAGATCTATAATCATTGAACTTTTGACCCCGGTCTCTGAAGTAATGCCGAGTATGTTTAGCACACATACAAATGAAGTGGAAATCATTATTGGTTTGCTTATGACCTGCTGAAAAATGGTTCCCCTCCAGGGGCTCTGTTCACATTTCCCTCGGCCTCTGAGCACTCAATCTTTCAGTAATTTCACGTGCTACAAACTGAGAATCGCTGTGCTTTCGATCAGTGCCTTGTTGCCTGCCATTGACTGTTCACTCCAAACCTTTCCCTGCCTTACATTTTCTCAGGCAGCAGGAACAGAGTCACACAAACACTTCCCCACCCTCCACTGCTGCCATGTTCATGATGTGGGTGCAGGTATGGCTGTTAACTACACCTAACTCATGTCATGCTGAGAGCTGGTTTCGGTTTGTCCTCTCTGTCCCTCCACCACCAGGTCCTAGGCAAAGGAAATGCAGATTTGTGGGCTGATCCAGATGATTGATAACCCAAACAGCAAGGCTTCTTCTAACCCTGAATTTTATATCTCTGATTTCCCTCTGCATGCACATACTCATCTTTTCTGGGTTGCTACATGGGTGTTGGCAAAGATGATCTCTTTACATGTCTGTCACTGGAGCCCCTTCTCTTCAAAACAAAGAAACCTCCAAACACTCAGAAACCTCTGAATTATTTATCAGGAAGACAAGAATAAAATTTATCTTTCTTTCCCAAGCAAAACTACAAATAAGTTTTGGGATAAACACAAAGCTCATTGAAAGAATTGTTACTTATTTGGTGTAAATACAGAGTAATTCCAACACTTGGATTCTTCCTTGATGGAGTCTCCTTTTGTGTTCATGTGGAAATGATCACAGAAAGAAGCAAGTCCCAGTATTTACCTTGGCACCTTATCCTGCGTTAGAGTTGAATTATCCTGAATGTTGATCCTTCCATTTTGCAACTTTGGATGTCTACTTATTTTTTTTCTGTTGTACTTTTTAGTAAATGGCTATTTCTTCTCCTAAATGTGTTCATTTGGGTGGAGTGGGGTAACACTAGGATAAAATAAGACCTCACTAAAAAAAGCATAGTGACCAGCTCATTAAAAATGGACAATAAAATAACCTTGTTGAGCCATCATACAAAACCAAACAAAATTAAGGTCGTGGGTTGTGGGGTTTTTGTTGGTTCACTAGGGTCTGTGTTGAGACAGCAACTGTTCGTGGGCGAAGCACCATGGGTTTGCATGCTGTTAACCATCACTGGCAGGTAGCCCAGTGGCAGCAAAGCCTCTTTCAAAGAAGATAAAGTGACTGTGACTTGGTGTGGGGATGTGGCAGGCCAAGGGGAACAGGACCCTGGCTCTGCTCTGCTGTTTGCTGCCGTCTGCTTGGAAATCTCGCCTTTGGACTGGGGACAGCTGGGATCCAGGCAAGCTGTGCCTGCGTGTGACTCTAGTGCTGCTCATACACCCTTTGCTTTGCATATAGTGCAAGGGTGACTGTTGCTCTGTAGCAGCAGATTCGCAAGGATGCTCCCAACATCCCTCTAACTTCTTCTTATGCTCTGGGACAGTTCTTGTGCATCTGACAGCCAGCTGGCAGTGCAGCTGGAGCAGCTCCTGCCCCAGAGCGTCCCACTGCTCAGGAGTGCGTGTCAGCCCCAGCACCGAGGGCAGCGGTGCGGATCTGGAGCAGTACAGGAGGGAATCGAGCCTCCTGCTCAACCGAACCACCTCAGAGGCTCTCTTTGGTGTCAGTGTGTGAGTGTGCGTGTGTGGGTTTTCCTTCCTGAAACTTCAGCTATTTTGAGAGATGCTTTCGATATGAGCCTGTGCACCCAGGGTGCTTTCCATTTCACCGGGGTAGGGATCCAGGCTGTGGACCAGTTGCTGAGAACTTCTATTTCGGTAAAACCTGGGAAGCCACTGCTTGAGCAATCAATACCAGTGCAACCCTGAGGGTGCACAGAAAAACTGGAGGAGCAGCGAGGTGGCAACGTTACCCTCTGACTCGCTGGAAACCAACAGAGGGTCCGGCCAACCCCCTGATTTCCATGGCGTGACCTTTCCATTGGAGATGGTGTTAAGTGGTAAGGATCATAAGAAACTGTTCCTCTGAAACTTCCCCACTGCTGACGTGAGGCAGTATTGCATTCAGGGATACAGGATCCTTCTGAGTCCTGTGGTCTTCAAGAAAAGCCAAGGGCAGAAATGCCAGAGGCCGGTTGCATGAGAGGATGAGACAGGAGGGAGTAGTGCCAGCGTAGTATCAGTTAGTTATTGACTATATTACTCTAATTCTAACAAGTCTGCTAGAGGGGTAGCTTAAATGACATCAGTCGCTGTGAAGTGCCTGGGGCACTTCCCTGCCAGGCTCTGGCAAGCAGCAGTTGAGGACACTTGCCGCAGATTTGTGGCAATTTAATGCCACCTTCTGGTTATAAATATAACAACAGAGATGCTCTAAAAACAGGGTCATTGCTATCTTTGCTAGGTATCTGGTTAATCCAGTTTATCAGACTTCTTTAGTAGCTTGCTTGAATGCTTTTATTTTAACACATTTCCAGGTAACGTGAACATATTCCCTTGGATTGCTATTTAAATTAATAAAAATACTGGTGAGAATAAAATCATCATACTGGGGGCTGCTGCTGCTGCCCTTAAAGGGAGAAGCTCAGGGTTCCAGAAGAGGGCTCACCATCCTTGCTATAGCAAATCTGCCACTGTCATTTCGGTATATATATTTGCTATAATGCCTTATTTTCAGTAGCTAGCAGGTGTTTGTTCTCCCAAATTTTTATTTAATGATAGACTGCTGTTTAAGGGGGTTGGGGTATTGAAATGGCATTTCTACTCGGCACAGGAGGCATCCTTCCTCACAAAAAGCAAAGAACCGAGTGGCCTTGCAAGAACATGATCCTAAAATAAGGCATTTTCCTTTATTATTCGTTAATCCTGGGTGTAAACTTTTCCCTAATCGCGCCTAAAGTCAGGAAAGATGATGACTAGCATAGAACTGACAACGCCGGGTTAAAAAAAAAAGTTTAGGCTGGAAACCAATTCTCAGTAGCTCCGTAGGGTTCTTGGGGAGGGGAGATCTCCGTGGCAGGGCTCTCCGGGCTCTTTACTCCTGACTCTTTCCCCAGCAGGGGGTGCAAAGGTATCGTGTATTTGTGGGGGGAGCCTTTTTCACCTTGGCCCTAAAGCTGGTTATCTGCAGCCTAGCATTTAAGGACGTCTTTGACAGGCAAAAAGAAGCAGAGTGTAAGCAGATGGAGAAGAGTTATTGGATAGAATTGCATTTCACTTGGCACCCATGCCAGTTGCTATAGGAGATGCAGTCTAGCAGAGAATGAGGTTCCTTCTATTTACTGTAACTCCCTTTTATTTACTCTGTAGTATTGTATTGTCACTGACAGCACAGCATTTCTGCATGTCTTTCTGATGTGAAAACATTTTATTTTTGTATTTGAGCTATGGTCCAACTGCTTTTTCATTCCTTAGCACTGAGATCTGATTGCCAACTTTTGCATGTAAATAAAGACTTGCTTTTCTGAAGTGAGAAGGAACTCGGTTATTGGGGCAGATCAAGAAATAAATTCCACCTTCCGATTGACAGAAATCATTTATTTACTATTTCCCCTTGTATCCCAGAGTGTTTGATATATAAACTTCATTCTCCATTACTTACCAGTATAAGCTTTGATTTACTGCTTTAACAAGTGTTGTTCTTGGCTAGCGTATACTGACACTGAAACATCTATTCTTTGATATCATGCCTCACACTCTGATAACAGTTGTATACGTTTGGAAAATTTGTTAATAAATATTACATATTTTCAGTAGATTTTGTGTACAGTAATGGTATGTATTTAGTGGTGGAATTATTTGAAAGGAATTGACAATTACAAGGCAGCATTTTTGTCGAAGTAATGCATTCCTTGACAAATGTTTGTATCTTTCTTGCTTGATAGAACATTTACCAACTCGTTCCTCACTTAGGAATTACCTTAAAGCTATTGGCTTCAATAGGAGCCTTGTATGAAGAAGTCCTAGTTTTGTATTCTCCAAACACTCGTGAAGATCATCATAAAGCTCTCCTCTCTCTGACAATGGGTACACTGTTTTATGATCAATGTAGATATTCATTTGGTTTTGACGTTGTCTTATATTTTTTCTTTCTGTTGTAACATCAGTAATGCGTTCAGGTATGTCAGTGAAGATGTGTCATAAAGCAGGGGATTAATATTATTCACATGATATGTTCAGTGAGCAGGAAATAAATATTTAACTCTTAAAAATGCAATTTTCTTAGAGAAACAAAGTTCTTTCTGGCGCTTTGTTTCCATTCAGGGCAATCAGCTCAGATGCTTGGATGTCATCAGCAGCCTTTATTTGCCCCCGGTTTGTTCAGTCCAGATTTCATAGTAACATCCCCAGTGTTTATGCAAGAGCACAAAGCAAAGGGCAGCTGCTCAGTCTGGGCTGCTTAGAGCAGATTAAGCTGCAGTGAGGTGTGCCTCCATTGGCCTGAAGAGACTGGGCAGTGGACCTCCCTCCAGCTCGTTACAGTCATCTCTGCCCTGTAAGTCTAAAATAAGACAAAAGCTGAGCTGTGTCTGGGCTCCTTAGACAAGTAGCTAAATGAAGGGGCCAGCCAAGAGCTTGAGATGTTTCAGCTATTTGGTAATTACAGTCTGAGATGCACCTCTGTATCTTGGCTTTCTTCCAAAGAACATTTCCCATTTTCAGGCATTCTTCTAGTGCCCTCTTTGGACTTGAACACCTCTTTGGTTCTGTTCTAACTTACCCAATCTCCCTTTTCGTACAGTCTGGATGGGTGCTGAGAGAAGGCACCTTGATTTCTGCAGGAAGCTGGATAGTCTGCTTGTTCTTTGATTCAAAATCCAACAGAAACAGCCCATGTCTCTACTAAAGCTGCAGCAAAGACCGAAGGAATTGGCAGCTACCCCCTGTTGAGAGCTCAAAGCAATCTCTACAAGTGAAGAAATAGTTACCGCAGAGACCTGTGGCTTTCCCTGCTCACTACTCACCTTTTTGCCACTTTGTGCCATCAGCCTTGCACAGATGATCTATATTCAGCAGCTTTATTCCACATAATATTATTTTGGAGGAGGAGACACGGCACTGAATGACCTTTTTGTCGCTCAGCTGCACGCGCAGCTATCTAGTCAGGAAACATTGGATGAGGTGTGTTTGGAGGTGACCTTGTGGTGTACCTTTGAGCTGGCAGTGGCAAAAGGGAGACATCTTCTTCCGTTGACCCAGCAGAGGGCATGAGTTGGCTCCTGGGATCCACGCCAGCTCCAAGTGCATGTGGAAAGTGCAGCTCGTTGTCTACGCATCACTGTCATTTTCTGCCACCGATAAGCCACAACAGGGTGTGCACTTGGGAGATTATCTCACTTCTTGGGTAATTAAATTCCAGAGGCAACCTGAGGTTTGTGATAATCGCTCAGAAATCCACTGCCAGGTGGATCTTGTAGTTTAAGTAGATCATGACGTTTCCTTCTGCAGTTTGGAAGCCACGGCAACAGTTAGGTGCTGCCATTGCTGTGGAAAGGTGGGATGTCCAGAAAAGTGGAGAGACCTCTGCCTGGAGCGTGTCTCCAGTTACCCTTGAGTAAAGATGGCTTTTGTAAAGAGCTGGGCTGGCCACGGCATGGCTGCATCTCCTTCTCCTGCTTCTCAGAGCTGCAGTTCCTGCCAGGCTGAGATAACTTGATTATCCCTAGGATGAGATTACCTAAAGGTGAATTTTTTATTTATTTTTTTTTTCCCCTCCTGTGGCAGGTGATAGGAAGTGACTCTTCACCTTTGGAGTCCTACTGATGGAATTGGGGTTTTCTTCAGGAAACTAAAGATGGGGTTTACTATCCAGGAACCATAGTTGTTTGTATTACATATCTCTTTCTGGCACATTTTCCTATATTCATATTTCGGATCACCAACTCCCTGAGCAGGCCCCCCTCAAACTGTGCTGCTTTCTTGTTATAGGTACAGTGGGGTAGTTACAGGGGGTCTGTGACAGTAGCCTCAGCTCTTGACTCTGGGGAGAATTTTTACTGGGGTGGGCAGCACCAGTCCCCTCAGAGGACAATGTCTTGGACTGGGGTTTTTGCCTCTACAGGAAGTGATTCAAAACTACTAGTATTGGTAAGGATATACTGGTGTCAGAACAAGAGGCTTAGACAATGCTCATCTGTAAAATGAGCTTTATGTCAATCTGTTATTTAAAGCAGCAGTGGCAATGCCTAGAACAGGACCTGTTATGGAGTTATGGATTACATATGATATCTAGATGTGGTCCTGTGCTGTCTGCCGTTCTGCAGCATGGTATGTAGGAGAGTCTGCAGTGCCACACGATGGGAAAGTCATCAGAAGGTCGTGTGTGATGGATTAGGAGCAGTAAATCTAATGGTTGCTGTTGTAAAGACTCTTTGCTGTCCTTTGATTAGCTTTTTCTATCATATGCTGAAACAATATGAGTTGTGTGACATGTTAGGGTTTAAAATGACTTTGCACTGATTTGGTTTTTGATACGGCATGCTTAATTATTATAGAAAGGTATGGAAGTTGAAAAGGAAAATAGTACAGTACATATATATTTAGTAGCAGTTCAGCAGGTCTGAGTGTTTTGTAAGAGATCAACATTATTTATCTAAGAGAAGATGATCCAGAAAGACTCCCACCATACAGTGACACAAAATACTACGTCTGTTCAATAAATCAGGTAATCTGTGATCAGAGCCAGACTCTGCACATTTCAGCAGGCTCTTGAAACTGTCTTCGGTGACCAATGCTCCTTTTGTTTCAGCACTTAACGACGATAGTCAAAACCCTTGAGAGAGCGCACATGGGAATGAGCTACCTGGCTGGCCTTCTCCTCTGGACTTGTTCCTTTTCTCCCCGAGGAAAGAGGCTGAGGGGGGGAATTTGTATTTTTCTGCTTGAGAGGATGAAATTAATTTTGTGAAGTGCAGCCTGTTCAGGGCTTGTCTCAGATCTGTTCACAGGGAGTGTGCATGTGCCTCTAGTCAGGTGGCCTATGGAAATGATCAGCTACAGGGAAAGTAGCCCAATGGTAATGAATGAGCCACAAATCCTCCTGTGTAGTTGCGTATTTTGTGGCCACATCATACCATTTTTAGTGCCTGTCAGTGGAAGTTTTGCCCCATTTTTTTTTTCCCGTTTCCCTTTCAACTAGTCATTCCACAAATTACTAGAAAATCTAGATTAAAAGTCATATAAGCTGCTTTAGAAGCCATTAGTTTAAATACACTCGGAGTAAATATTCATGTGCCAAATCAATTCAGTAAATGGAGACAGGTCACTGTATTAAATGAACTCAGGGATACTCTGGACACCAGATTTCCTCAGCAAGCAATGCAGGAACTGTTCTTTCTCCTGCACTTTGCTCTTGCTAGGAACTATTAGGGAAATTGTTTTATTTTATTGTTACTTGGAAGTGGCTCTACTGGTTAGAGGGGTCTCTAGGAGATTTAATGTATCTCCAGGACTGGGAGGGCAGTCCTTGCTCCTAGGGGAGGAAGGTACCCTGTGAGCTGGGAATAGCTGGGTGGGTACAGCTCCTGGTCTTTGGCTTACAAGCCTAAGTGAGTATGCTTCTGAAGTGAGGGACAGTCTGGAAAATCAACAACAAGAGAACCTGTCAGTGCCTTTCCCCTCCAGAGATGCCATGGTAGGAGAGAAGGGCTTTTCTCTCGGTGTACTTGGTCAATGCTGCTCAGCTGGTTGTGCTAAATAAACAACAATGTTCACAAACAGTGGCATGGGCTATTGGGTGCCCAAGTGTCTGTCTCTGCTGTGGTGTGTGGATACTAGTCCCAGATCCTTTCACTGGGTGTAGTAAACCTGCCCTGGTGGGCTAAGGGAAAGGTCTTGTAACCTTTGGCAGGTTACATCTGAATGCGCACCCTGCAGTGCCCTACCCATATACTCCTCAATCTGCAGATCAGTTGTTTGATTGCAAATAAAAGCAATATGCTGTCACTTTGATTTCCCTGCTGTCTTGAGGGGAGAGTGAGGAGATGGGAAATTGATCCATCCCCATTTGTTCCATGGTAAAAAAAAAAAACACAAAAAATACCATGCTCTGGTTAGGGGACTGGCAGCGCTGAGGATGTTAGGAAGTGTCGGCATTGGCCAAGTCTACAGTTTTAGAGAGGTATTAAAGAAATACTTTTCTCATTTCACTCCTGTTTTTGAAGCCTTTTTCTGACTATTTCCATCTAAGAAATAGATGGTGTGCATGAAGGTTACTCCAGTGATGGGAGATGCCATAGAGCAACCTTAGGTGTGCACCAGTTGTACAGCTTTTCTGGGCTGTGGGCATAAGGTGCGGTGACTTGGCATAAGAGCACTTATTTTGTCCCTATGGTGGAAATTTGTCATTTCAGTGTTGTAATTGTAATGGTAATGCAGGACTGAATAGAGAGAATTTTGGGGGGGTAGAGAATTTTTATTTTCATACCAGCTCTGGTCAGTATTAAATATTTTTATGTCCCCCACAAATGGTTGTTCAGGTTGTGAACCGGAATGAACTTGTAATGAGCTGTTTTCCCCAGAGGCTGAAATCTCAACGCAGTACAGTACAGAGCCAGCATGGAATAGTGTGTGCCACTGCACTGGCACAGGTTAAGGGCCTCCCCTGGGTAGACATGGACGTGGCTTATGAAAGGTCAGTGCCATGCTTTGGTCATTACAACAGCCCTCTGCATCACATTACCCCTCTGAGTTGCTTGCTAGAGCAAGCAATCCTTGTCACTGTCACACGAGTAGTGGGTGTATTATTTTCTTAAGCTGGAAAAATACTGACTGACTCTTTACTATTACAGAAAGTGTCCCCAGTTGCATAATATTAGTAATTTTCCACTAATTTAAATGATCAGGTTAGTTTTTTGTTTGTTTTGGTTTTTTTTAATAAAAGGAGAGTAATTTATATAAAAAAAGAGAGCAAAACCTATGCAGCCTCCTTCATCTGGACTGACATGTGATTTCATACTATAGCTATGCTCTCTAGTATTGTTGCAGAACCTAAGAAGATTAAACTAACCAGTATTTCATGAGGAAATGAGAGCATAGATAATTGATTAACTTGCTAATCTCTTTAAAAGTATCAGTGAGGGAGTTTTAAAATTCCTGTAGAATAACAGTAAAGACAAGCACTTTATTCCCCAGGGCCTAATTCATGAAACCCAGGTGACTTCTTTTTCTAAAGTGTGTGACCTACCTGGGATGTTTGTCCACCATCTAATGCAGGAGAATTAATCCAAGTCAAAGAGGCTGCTGAAGTAGAGTTGAATGCTTGCAAATTGCAATAAAGGGAAACAAGAAGTTTTTTTTCTCTAAATGTGATTCTACCACCGTGTCTTTGTCCTTCTTTGTTTATCCTCTTGTCTCTATGGTGCTGCTTCTTTCCTCGTGTCTCGGTGAGACCAGGTGTCATTCAGATGAAGACATTTTTGCTGGGGTTCATGAGGTGCTCGGTCTAGCTTCAGGAAGCTCAGAATAAATGCCTGGAGCTAATGTTTCCCCTTGATACTTCCTGTATTATTTACTATCTTATTGTTCCCTGCTTTTGTATTCAGGAGTAGCTGAAAACATTTTGTTTACTCTTCTAACTATAAAACTCGTCCAGAAAAGAAACTTGATGCTTCTTAAAGCAAACATTCTGGAAGTAGCATAAGGGTCACGTTTGTTACAATGGGCTCTGCACAGTCACTTTGCTTTTGCTTTTGAGGTAGAATTCTGATACAATTTTTTTACTTTTTTTTTTTTTTTAATTTTCAGTGTGTTTATTTTCTTGGGATTTCATAGCTTTTTAAACAGAAGCTAACAAAATGTTTTGGTAGTGGTCATGGCAGTTCGCAAGAAGGCTTTCTGATTCATTATTTCCCCTTTGACCAGCTCTAGCTATCCTCTCCTTCCAATCTGTGTTTAACAGATGAGTGTATCTCAGTAATGAACATCAGAGAATATTGCAAGCTGTGTGCGTGGCAGTCCTCCAACTGAAGGAGGAAAACTCTGTGGGAACAGCTCCTGGGTACTCATTTTACTGCTCAGCTTTAGGCATCTGTTCAATTGTTCCTAACAAGCTGAAGCAAAAAAAAGACAGGCAAACACAATCAAATATATTTTAATTTGCATTTCTGTGACATTTCCTCTGCTAGTATAGGGTTTGTCAGAGTAGTTCTCTCCCAGGGATATGAGAAAATGCCAGGCTAGCTGAGGGTGGACTTAGGAGGGGACCTAAGAGACAGGGGTGAATGGAAACAGGTTCCTGCTTGGGGTAGCAGGCGAATCCCAGTCTGGCCTCCCCTGCCTTCCCAGTTGCCTCCACACAATAGATCTGGGGCTCTGGAACTGGAGGACCAGGCAAATGAAGATGTTGTTCAAGATCCACCCAGGGAGTTGCTGAGGCAGGCAGCCCCACACGTTAGGACCGCTCCTGAAAAACTAAAAGGAGGGTAATTGTCATAGGGGATTCCCTTCTGAGGGGAACAGAAGGCACAATATGCTGGCCGGACCCATCCACAGGGAACTGGGGCCTGGGTCAGAGATGTAACCGGGTTCTCTGGGTCTGGTACCACCCTCTGATTGCTGTCTGCTACTGGTCATGCAGGGGGGCAGGGATGAGATTGCCAAGCGAAGCCCTAAGGCGGTAAACAAAAGGAACAATTAGACCAGATGATCTCCAGAGGTGCTTTCTAACCCCTACCCTTCCGTGATGCTGTGAGTACTGTAACCAGTCTACCTGTGCTAGACAATTTACCATTCTTGAGATCATCTGTTTATGTGCACTAAACAGCTTAGTACATTTTTTTTTTAAGCGTGGGAACGCTTCTAGCTTTACAGGAGGTAGGGGGTGCCTTTTTTTGTTTAAATGACTGTTCCTGTGTAGTTCACCGGAGTCAACTTGAGGTTACAGCTAATTTAAACTCGATGATATATTTAGCATTTATGGTGCTAAAAGGATTATAGGAAAATAGATACTGCATAAGTGGCCATAATCTTCTTGCTGTTTGTGATACTTGAGTGGCAGAGAATGGGGTGCCAATCTGAGATTAAAAATCTAATTTTAGGGAGCGAACAAAAGTCGCATTGAAGCAAAAAGGTAAAGACGGATTCAATTTTGTGGAGTTATTTTTTTCTTAATTGGGCCTCAGACCTGCTTAAACTCTTGCAATTAGAGCTTTAACCAAAGCCCGTGATTCTAAATTATGTACTGTATGCACACACCAGTTTAATAAAATCAAACTAGACACTTCAGTTATACTCTTGATGGAACAGTGAGGATACATTTTCAGAGGCCATTTTTATCCACTGCTTGAAGTATGACAAGCCACCTCCATGCCATTGTCTTTGACTGCTGGAGGCAGAACTTAACCAGCTCCTCTGCCATGTTACTTTTAACACTATGGTGCCAAGAAAGCCCAGCCTGGGATGTGAGGAACCAATGCAGATGGCAGCTCCAGTACTGTCCCCTGGTCACAGTGCAGTCATCTTGCCTGAAAAGACCTCACGGTTAATTCCTTTTTCATCACTTGTAGAAAAAGAAAAAAAATAAATTGATATGTGAATAGTATGCCATTTTCAACCCTTGCCTTATGGCTCTGTCAGGAAAGGGGGTTACCTCTGGAAAGAGAGACAAACACATTTTTCAACTGGGGAAATCCCATCACTGCGTTATATATGAACCAGCTTCTCTGAGTTAAGTTGTCAGTGCAACTGAGAAAGTACTGGCTGCTAACATGTAAATGCTGCAGGAGCCTGGAGACTTCACTGAGAGGTAATGCACAACACTGGCTGATTGGTGTTGGCTTAAAGTAATACGGAGTTATTCCACCTTCTTTTGGTCACATTTAAGGGCTGACAGCAGGAGGAGAGATGGATCTTGCATTCTCAGTGTGACCGAAATATAAGCAAAATTGGCATCTGGAGAATACCTGAACTGGGCTCCCTTTTATTCCTGCTGGTCTTTAAGCTTTAAAATAATTAAACCTGCTTAATGGGATTTGTGTACCATATGGCACCTTCCCCACAGAATGACTCTTTCCTGTTGCTATACTTCATTCGTCCATATCTACAAATAGTTCTCAGCCAGAAAAACAACATGTGTCATTTGAAGGCACCCAAGGAGGAGATCACCAGTTCTTTGGGTAATTCTTTATTTGTATGTCCTGTCTGAGGCATAGTGTTCTCTTGTTGTGCTGAGTCACTGGAATAGACTTCAGTGGTAGTCTTTGGCCTCTGAAATATTAAGCAAAAAGAAGTTAATAAATGCTCCATGCAGGATCTAAGCATAGACTAATGAGTAATAGGATGCTGACATGCTTCTAGTTCTGAAGTCCTTTGTTTCATTTGTAATACTCTAATTTCTGCTGGTGATGAATTCTCAGCAAGCACTGCAAAAGGACACCAATAAATGAGTTTTATTATGTGGTCAATGTAATACGTGACACACTAAGGTATTGCTTGTCCTGCTGATGATTAGTTTTCCTCTTGTTTCATCCTAATCCCATCTCAAAGCAACTTTTTGCTGGTAGATGGAGCCTTCACTTATGGGCAGTGCTATGGGATTAATGTTTCTAATTTCAGACTCTGAGTCTTCACTGGAGTCAAGAATCCAGGGGTTTTCCATTGATGTTTCTGGTCTAAACTCACTGCTGCCTCATGTGTTACACTTATAAGTATGGCTGCTATACACCTTTACTTTTAAATGTCATGTTTGGGTAATAGTGGCAGAGGTGCTGGTACTTGCTGTGAGATAGACAGATGGGGAGAGCAGTGTGTGTCTGTAATGCCCTCCAGTGTGCAGTTTCCTCTGGTGCACCCTGCCTCTGAATGAGCAGAGGGACCATACAAGTCCTGGTGCCTCCTAACTTTCTAGAGAAGTGAAATTGGCTGTTGTGATTCCTTTCAGCACGCGCACTGGGATTAGGTTTGACCACGTCTGTAATGTGCTCCACTTTTTAACTGCTCTGTGAGGTTGAAGGAAGCAGTGGAATCTTTGAAAATAGTACTGGGCTGCGTGTGAAGGATACAGAAAAGGCAGAGCTACTGAATGCCTTCTTTGCTTAAGTCTTTACTGCTAAGACCAGCCCTCAGGAAGCCCTGTCCCTTGATTGGAGAGAAAGTCTGAAAGAAGGAAGAGCCTTTTAGTTGATGAGGATTGGGTTAGAGATCATCTAGGCAAACTGGATATTCGCAAATCCGTTGGCCCCAGTGGGATACACCTGAGTGTTGAGGGAGCTGGCTGATGTTATTGATAAGCCACTCTTCAACAGCAGAGGTACCTGAGGACTGGAGGAAAGCCATTGTCACTTAAGTCTTCAAGAAGGAGGACCCAGGAAATTACAGACCAGTCAGCCTCGCTTCCATCCCTAGAAAAGTGATGGGACAGATCTTTCTGGAGGTCATCTCTAAGCATGTGGAGGAAAAAGAAGGTTATCAGGAATAGTCAGTATGGATTCACTAAGGGGAAGTCATGCTTGACCAGTCTGATGGCCTTCTAGGATAGTGTGGCTATCTGGGTGGCTGAGAGAAGTGGATGTTGTATACCTTGACTTCAGCCAGGCTTTTGACGCTATCTCCCATAACATCTTCATAGGTAATCTTAGGAAGTGTGGATTACATGAGTAGACAGTGGGGTGGATTGAGAGCTGGCTGAATGACAGAGCTCAAAGGGTTGTGAGCAGCCGTGCAGAGCCTAGCTGGAGCCCTGTAGCTAGTGGTGTTCTCCAGGGGTCAGTACTGGGTCTGGTCTTTCTCAACATACTCACTGATGCCCTGGATGAAGGGATAGAGTACACCCTCAGCAAGTCTGCTGGTGCTACAAAACTGGAAGGAGTGGCTGACAAACTGGAAGGCTGCGCTGCCATTCAGTGAGACCTGGAGAGCCGGGCAGAGGGGGAACCTAATGAGGTTCAACAAGGGCAAGTGTAGAGTGCTGCACCTAAGGTCCATCCCTGCACCAGTACAGGCTAAGGGTTGATCTGCTGGACAGGAGCTCAATAGATAAAGACCTGGGAGTCCTGGGTAAGGGTTTAACCATGAGCCAGCAGTGTGCCCTTGTGGCCAAGAAGGCCAATGGTATCTTGGGGTGCATTAAGAAGAGTGTGACTAGCAGACTGAGGTTCTCCTCTCCTTCTATTCTGCCCTAGTGAGGCCATATCTGGTGTACTGTGTCCAATTCTGGGCTCACCAGTGTAAGAGCGACAGGGAACTACTGGAGAGAGTCCAACAGAGGGCTACCAAGACTAAGGGACTGGAGAATAAATCTTATGAGGAAAGGCTGAGAGCCCTGGGGCTGCTTTGCCTGGAGAAGAGAAGACTCAGAGGGGATCTTATCAATGCTTATAAATATCTAAAGGTTGTGGGTCAAGAGGGTGGGGCCAATCGCTTCTTGGTGGTGCTCAGTGATAGGACAAGGGGCAACAGGCGCCAAGTACAACACAGGAAGCTCCACTTAAACATAAGGAGAAACTTTTTCACTGCGAGGGTGATGGAGCCCTGAAACAGACTGCCCAGAGAGGTGGTGAAGTCTCCTTTCTCTGGAGGCTTTTCAAACTTGCCTTGACATGTTCCTGTGCAACCTGCTGTAGGTGAACCTGCTTTGGCAGGGCAATTGGACTAGATGATCTCCAGAGGTGCCTTCCAACCCCTACCGTTCTGTGATTCTGCAAGAGCTTTCTTAGTTTTGCAAAGACTGAGCACTCTACTCCTATCGAAGAACATAATTTTACACTCCACGTGCCTTTTTTTGTTGTTTGCATTTGAAGTCCTGTCCCACATACCACAGTGCAATTTTTTTAGTTTCTTCTTTTTAATTTTTTCTCCTTATCCCCCCCACCCCCTGTCAAAATAGAATTGCTATTGGCCACCTTGCAGCTGTGGCAATTGCTCATCTCTACCTTAGGAATGGATCACCACCTTGCAAAATACCTGCTATCAAAACCCTAGCTGATTGTCAGGACTGAATGCCTGTTCCAGAACAGGACATAAGACTGGGAGGAAACTGGAGTTCAGACAAGCAGTTTTGCTCAGCTGACAGGGTTTCATCTTGTCTTGCTTATCTTTGGGTAGCCTGAAAGTTGCTGCATTCACTCAGTTACTCCCAGGAGGCTCCAAGTTAAAACTTTATCCCAAGTGAGTACTTTTTTCTTCCCACTTTTTATACTTTTTGCTCAAGTGAACTGTGAAAGGAAACAAACCAAACCCATACTTGGGGTAATACGAGAAAAAGAAATAGTTTCAGGGACTGTAAGATCATTTAGCCTGACCTCCTATGTATGGCAGGATTAATTAAATTAAATAATTTAAATTATAATTTAAATAAACAGTTTAAAGTTCCTGTGGGATGTCTGTTGCTACACACAGCTGTCTCTGGGACTGCAACATAGATGCATCTGCTAGAACAAGCAAGGTGTAGAGAAAAATACAGATTTTTTTTTTTAATTTTTTTTCTTGTTGAGAAGGTTCATCCACCAGATACATGAGACTGGAACCAGAGAGAGGTATGTCAGAGTCAGGAACACTTTCCAGCGTGGCCCCACAATGCTAACTCTGTATCCTTGACCGTCGTAACCCCCGTAGCATCATTCAAGCCATCATGGAAACATTGCAGGCACATTGAGTACAGTGTAGGCAGCCTTATTTCACAAAGGGCTGAGGAAATAAAGGTTTATATAGGGGAACTAAGGGTTTGCAGATTACAAAGCTAGGAAGGTCAGCCGTAATCATCTAGTCCAAAATTAGACTAAAGGTGTATCTTTAGAGATACCTGTCTTCATCTAAAATGCTTCAAGTGATGGTGGTTTCACTAGTTCCCCTGATAAGATGTTCCAGTCTTTCATTACTGCTGGGAAGTTTTCCCTTATTTCAAGGCTGAATTTATCTAGCTTCAACTTTTACTCATTGGATCTTTGTCAGCCAGATTGGAAAGCTCCTCATGTGTGCCTTCCCCAAGTGCAATTACCTACACAGTGTGGTGAAGGTATAGCTATGCCTTCTCTTCAGTGAGCTCCTTACCTGTCATGTCAGAAGGCTTGGGTGTTTCTGTTAAAGCCAGAGAATTCATTTGGGATGTTCACTTGAACTCTGTACAATGTCTTCAACTCCTCTTTAAAATGCAGACACCAGGATTACATCAGTAACCTAGTAGGGGTATTGGCAGCGCTGCCCAGAGGTACTAGAATCCTTTGTTATTTCTGCTTCATACTTCCCTGCCCCCCATAGTCAAGAATCTCATTAGTCCTTTTTGCTACAGCATTGTCCAGACAGCTTACATTAAGGCGATTATCTATAATGACCCCATAATCCTTTTCTGAGCTCTGTTTTTCAAAGCAAAGTCTTTCATTGTGTAAATATAAGCAGCTGCCATTCTTGGATCTGAAACACTTGGTCTTAACAAAGTACATTTTGTCAGGTTACAACTATTTACCCTGGAGGCTCAGGTCAGCCATCTATCTCTTAGTTACTATTCCACAATTTTTTAGGTCACTTCTCTATAGCACAGAGAGGGGGGGAAAAAAAAAAAAGATGGATCAAGGAAAGGTCTCTCTGGCTGCAAAATGTCCCCATTCAGTGGTATCTGCCTATCAACTGTACTTTAAGATCTGTCAGTAGCCTAGTTTTCAGTCCATAGAATATGTTGCGTGCTAATTCCATAGGAGGTGTAATTTGTCATTTTACTCATCTTCAAAGTATCTTGGATAAATTCAAGCATTCGTTAGCAACATGTGAGCCTGGCATTTTTGTCCTGGAAGCAAACATCATGATCCAAATTTTTTTCCTTCTAGTCAAGACAAATCAATCCCAAATGGCTTGTTCTCATTTTTTTTACACCTTCAGTTGTCAAAACCTTGTATTTTATTTTTTTTTCTGCAAAGGATATGTCAGTAGGGAAACTGAAGAGTTTTGCAATAGCTGGTGGCTTTCCTGGGTGAGAAAAGATGTGTGTTTGACTGCCTTCAGGTTAAGGGCAAATAGATTTGAATCCCTTTACTCCCAGCTGAGTGTAAAGCATATCTTTTGGCCATAACAGTGATTTCTTGTTCAATATATGAAAAGACAGGCTTCAAGTCCCAGGTTTTGAATCCTTGCTGAAAACAAGCTGTAGGGAGGTGGCTCAATGTGGTGCCAAAGGCCAAACGGGCAGGGTATGAAACAAAACTTCTTTTTTAGACTTATACTCTGTTTAAGATCCTTTTCCTTACCTTATGTATGTATCCTGGTTTTTGAGGAGAGCTTATGTACCAAATTCAGGCTTGGGGACTACTCTCCAGGAGATGCATGTCTGTGCCAAGCATCTTAATTAGTTTCTTCATAGATAAAGGGCTAACTTGGTAAATCAGCCTACTGTCTTCATTAGGATTTTTCTTTGTTAGCTAATTCAAGAAAGTGAAAACCTTCCCAGGGAAGGAAAGGCTGCAGAGTCCTCTGGGAAATCCAAATCCATAACATCGGGGGGGGCCATTCCTTGTGATTTCTAGGATATGTTGCCACTCAATGTGTTGCAGGGCCAGAAGCGTAACTATGGAGTGCCGATCAGCTTTGAGGTTCAAATGGTCTCCAGTTCAGTAGTGAAAGAGCTAACAGACACTGTCATCAAAGCACTGGTTTTGTCTTCCCTCTATTTGTTTAACAGTGTTTTCCCTACCCCATCTGTAGCTAACTCAACACCTGCTTGTACAGCAACCAAGCACCTTTTATTTTCTTTTTTAAATTTACAGGTATTAGGAATCCCAGCAAATTGCATCTGGAATCACAGAATCCCTTATGGAGGTGCTCAGTAAATGAAACTCAACAGTTGTCAGAGACACTCTGATTTGGGACTGTTTTCATTTGCTGAGTGTTGTTACGTTTGATCTTTGTTTCAAAACTGTTAGGTTGGTTGGGACCACAATTATCATAACTTTTGTGTGTGCGATTATATGATGTTCTATGAAGTATATATTTGTGTTAATACCAGATTTATAGCATTAAACTAAACTGTACCTTTCACATGGCTGGCTTCAAGTGTGACCAGGTGGAAGGTGCAGTGCACTATTGAGTGTATCTGTGTTACCCGACTCATAGTGTCAAACTGGACATCATTCAGAATTTAAGCCTAGCTGCACCTAGCCCCTCTAACATCCGAGTCCAAACTGGAACATAACAGGGTTTATTTTCTACCAAACTACCTCTTAACACACCAGCCAAGTGAGAAATCAATAATACTGCCATAGCACCTCCTTGTGTAGTTCAGTGAAACAAATCTTGGGGCAGTGGATACAAACAATTGAAAAAACCATGATGGGGGAAAAAAAAAATGTTATCTCTTCAACAAGAAAATGAATATCTCCAGCAATTACAGCCCCCAACTGTTGTCTGCCAAAATACAGTTTGTTTTCGCTGTCAAGATCTAAAGCATATTGAAAATTTTGCACTCTTGCTGTTAGGACTTGAAAGTTTGCTTTCTAATTATATAATTTTCTTTGCTGGTTTTTATATGTTTGCATTGCTGTTGCCGTTTTGTTCCTTTCTTTAAAAAGAAGGTATGTGTGTTCATAGGCCATAAATATTTGTCTTCCTATAGTCATGTTCTTGTACTACCTGTTAAGTCAAGTTTTAAAAACAAATTTCTATTTTAACACTGTGTTAAGATATTGGATCTTGCTTTATAAAACTGCATAATTAATTTTCAGATTCCCAAGAACAAATTCTTAAAAGGATACACATTTTCTACCATTAGAGACCTACTGAATTAAGTATTGTCCTCTGAAACATATTTCTAAACAGTGTTTAATTTGTTTACATTAAAGCCTTGGTTAATTAAAATTAGATTCCTTTAAAGCAGGTAACTAACTACATCTGAAAAAATTCTCAATGTGAATTCAACAGTTAGGGGCAAATTCTTCATTGTATTGATTATTTCTGTGGGCCAGATTATTAAAGGAGGTAGCAGCTCACTGCAGCTCCCTTTGCCTTGTGTCTCTGGCATTGTTTAGGGGAGTCATCTAACCAGTGTGCAGGAGGCTGAACCCTGAGCTTCTTTCCTGCTTCTTCCAAAATGAGGATAATCTGTAGCCCAGCATAGCACCTTCACTCAGCTGCAGCTCTCCTCTTTTGGCAGATCTATGATCCGATGTTGCTTTCTGAACAGAGCCTGCTTTGAAAAATTTCATACGTGACTAACGCAGGAAAAAATCCTGTCTTTGGAAATCCAGATGTCTTAAATAATTCTTACATCTTCCAGTTACAATTTTAATTGTACTTATAATCACTTAAACTTGCGTCTTATTGGGATCTTACAATTTTTGTGCTTTCTGTTTCTATTATTATTGGATCCTTTTGTCTTTTAATGATACACAAGAGATTGCCTTACGTTAACAAATTTCCAAACAGCACCTGAAATAGATACGTGGACATATCTGATACCATTTGAAATTTTTTATCAGTTTACATAATCTTAATGCAACAGGTCCATCCTCCCTTTTTCTCTGCAGAAAGCAGAATGCTCATTTTCATACCAAAGCACCTTCTGAGCATTACTGTGTTGGCCTGTATATGGTAGCTCATACAAACCACAGATTATAATCCTCTGATGAATAATCTCCAAGTGTGACTATGTCTACAAGGCAGAGAGTGCCAAATATCTTTTGCATTTTAACTGTAAAATGCAAACTCTCAGCAGCATAGGCTGAGGTGTGAGTGTCCACTTTCTCCTCACAGGTGAAAGTTTAACCAAGATTTAAACGAGACTTGATGGGAAGGGTAAGTACTTATGACTAATGCTTGCTGTCATCATGTTACAAGGGTCTTACATTGCACTTTTAGTCTCCGTATCCCAACTTGTTGAACTAAATCAATCATTAGCACTTGGGTCCATATTTAAGAACTCGACTATCGTTTTTTCCTTGTGGTGAATAAAAAAGCTCATTTTGCTATTTACAGTAATGCAACAGTGTGATGACAGACTGTGAACAGTGCAAATTCTTCCACTGACCCTATTCCAAAATTGCTGTGTAAAGCCCCAAACAGATGTACAAGAGGTGCTAGGAAAAATATATCAAAGTGTGTGGAGCACATGAAGAATGTTGACTGCAGAAAAACTCATCTCCCTTTTATTGAACCTTAGGGTTTTTGTGAAGTGTGGGCAGTGCAGAAAAGTTGAATCAGCAAGACCTTGATTTGCAGTGTTATTGAGGACACAGTAACTTCATTTGAAGGTTGTGGGCGTTTAATAGCCTTGAAAATAGGACTGCAAGAGACACTATTTAAAGTCTCAGAAAATTCTATCTGCTGAAAGAAAACCTGAAAAAATTATGCTGTTTGTGTCTAGGGGTAAGGAGGAAAAATTGCCTTCTATTTCTTCTTCGGAAGTCTGTTTTTCATCAGTGCTTCAAAATACTCATTCTGACACAAATGAGCCAAGTCAGACTGCCTGTAAGAGGGATAGTAAGGTGGTTTGGTAATACTGGCTATAATACTGCAGATCCCTGTGTGTTAAGAATGGTTGGATACTCAATCAAGTAACTGAACCCTACGGAGAGGCATGCTTTCCTCTTTTTTTGATAGTCCAAGCCCTCCCCGACGAAGGGCTGCAATAGCTAATGTGAAGTATCATGAAGTGACATCATCTTATTTTTTTAAAAGTAGGTAGCTTGTAACCACTCTCATCTGTAGTGACAGGACAGATGTTAGTCACGGATGTTCAGATTGGCTCTTCTGGAATAAGCAGAGTTGCTGAATGCATCCAAATGTTGCACTTTTCTCCTTTTTTTGTTCTTATGGGTTTTTTTTTCCTGGATAGTAGGTGGAATACTATACATATGGGAGTGTTTTACAGCCCCTGTACAAACCTGGGGCTGCCCTTTGGTTAGGATAATATAAATTGTGTTTCTAGCCTTCTGGGATTCTCCAGTGTGAAAACATGATGGGATTTTGCACGCTTCAACGTAATTGTACTTGAGATTTGGGACCTTGTTGTGACAGGCTTTGTCAGGATGTTCGTTGGCAAGACCTGGATGACCAGCAGTGCCAGAGGGCACCAGGCCAGTGCTGTTGTGGTGAAGGCTGCCTGTGCTACAGATAAATTGTGTCATTAACTTGAAGTTTTTGTTGGGCTTCTTGATGCACTGCAGTTTGATTTCAGACATTTTTCTGAAAGAAATACAGTACACTTGTTGGTGCACTTGTTAGTGGTCCTCAGCCAGTTCCTAATGTGAATAAATTAGTGGTGAGAACTAGTAATAGCTAGAAGAGATTTTTTTTTTGCTTTGTTGACCAGTTCCTGGAAATTTTTCCATCTCTCTCTCTTTTTTTTTTTAATTTTGTGTACGTGTGTAGAGAGTGAGATTATCCATGATCCAATAAATGAGCCATAAGCAACCTCATTCCCCCCACTCTTTGGTATGAAGTCAGCAGCCAAGGCAATATGAAGCAGAACTGAGGAGGTGTTAAAGTTCACCCAGTTTGTTCAGATGCTTCATTTGACTCTGCTCACTTGGTCAAGAGGCTTCATAACTCGTATGAGGGAGCTCTGAGGCTGGTACAGCTGTAGGCCTGCATGGCTGAGGAGCAGTTATTTTAAGGTATTTAGGGTAGAGATGAATGACAGAAGAAATGATTCAGATTTTATGTACAGCCTCGGGTTTTGGAGATCCAGAGTGAAATGAGGAGGGATTTCTGAGCAGATAGGAGCAACCAGAGCTCAAAGCTACTCAGTGCAACACAGCATGCTGGGAACCATCTGAAGTGAGATCTTGCTCCAGAGAGTTGTGGGAGGCCCCCCTTGGGTGGGTCAGCTTATTCTCATATCATTGTAATGCACTGTAGTGCCTCTGCTGTGGCCTCAGTTTATAGCTCTACACTGGGCTATATGAGCATGTCCCATGATCTTCAAAGCACGTCTGTAAGTTTTGCACCATCCCTAGGTCTGAAAGATTTCAGTGACTTTGTTACCTTATATTTCTTCAGTGTGGCTGTAGAGGATAGTTTTGGTTGCTGCTCAAGAGAGAGGCCTTATTTCTCTCAAAGCTTGAATACCCCTAAGCAACTTTATGCTCACTAAGTAGTAATACTCAGCTTTGCCCATCACTAGCTTTCAGTAATCAAACATGAAAAAGAATGCACAAACTGAAACAGAGGCACATAAAAATTTGTAGCTGTCCAACAGAAAGAAGAAACAACTTCTGCTTTCTTCTCCCGTGAGAAAAGGGTTACAATAAGAACAAGTCAAAAATCAATCTGAAAATGGGCTAAGAGCCAAAGCCTGAGATAAGTTCCAGAGGGATGTTCCCTTTAAGCCAAAGGGGACTCAGAACCTAACCACGTATCTTAAGCTGTTATTTATTGCATTATTGTAGTATTGTTATATAAGCCATAATATGTTTCAGTAAGCAACATGAAGAACGCTCCTCAAACCACGAACTTCAGAATAATATGCAGCTCAATTTAATTTTACTGTGTCCTCCATTGTTCTCGTGCTGTTGGAAGCAGCAAATGATGGTTCCATCTTCACATCTCCTGAACCCCTGGTTCAGTAAGGCTGTCTCTGGTCTCCTCACTTACTACCTCTTCTGAGCCAGCACTCTCCTTTGTTTCATCCCAATTGTATTTAAGCTTCTCCTTCTGTTTGATCAACCCTGTGGCCTTCTCTAACTTATCTATATCCTCTGTGTGTTGGAGTGACCTAAACTATGCACCGTATTCAGTAAGTTTGAGCACAGTGGCTTTTTGAGTGTTATGACCCTGTGTCCTCTTTTGTTTCCTAGTGCTTTTTTTGAGTGTTTTATCATTCTGCAGGGATTCATCAGTACGATCGTGCTGACAATTTCAAGACCTACCCAGGATTCTTTCCTGAGAATGAGATAATTACAGCTTCAGAGCCTGCCAGTGTAGATACATACTTAAAGATAATTTTGTGTCCATACACATTATTTTGCACTTATCAGTGCGAACATTTTGTCATCTGCTCTCTTACTATTATATGTATCTAAGATGTCGTCTTAGCCGTCAGCTTTAAATGTGTATTATTCTGAATAATTTTGTCATGGCATTATTCATCACTCTGGTACATAGTTTGGGACTTGATTGAGCCTCACAAGTCCTAAAGCACATCTCCAAATAGGATGCTGCTGGTTAATTGTGACAAAATGACAATTAGTTTCTATCTCTAGCCATGAGGGGAATGTCCCTTCTACCCACTGATTGTTTGGCTTCCAGGATTGCACCACCTACCCTTTTGTAACCCATACACAACCGTTTTCCCTTCTGATATCTTGGAAAGCATCATAGGGACAGATCAGCTTTTTCTTTGGTTACCTTTAAAAGTTATTTTTCAATGTCAATGCCAGAAATGAGCCACACAATCCTTGTACGAATCAATTAGGTTAGGCTTTTTGTACAAACAGTCTCTCGTTCTGTGTCATGCACATATTTTTTTTCAGATATGTCCTTCTGAGACACATCTTAGCGTAACAGGCAATATTAACTGACCAGTTTTCATCCTGTAGGAAACGTAAGCACCATGAGCAGACACAAACATTTAAATTGGACGTTTCCAATAAAGTATATATGAATTCTGGTAATTATAAAATAAGTCCCTTTTATTTGCTGAGACTTTAGTTACAACCAATTCAGTGATTGTACTTGCTCATGTAGAGCATAGGGGAATTTAATGACAAATGTGAAGTTAATTTTTATTCTTATGACATTTTAGGGCAAAATCTGACCCTTACCTCTCTTTAGTTTTCGCTCACTGTTTGGTAGAAAAATGAGTGTTTTTTATGATGGACTGTGAGCTTGTTGATTGTCCTGGTGAGCAGCAGCTGCAAAATCTGATGCAGTTTAGTGTGTGACATTGCTGAATGTCACACGCTAATTCATTTGAATAGGAGCCAAGCTAGTATTTCTTATTAGGGTACAATGTCCACTAAAATGTTTTTATGGAACTAGAATGGCAGCTTCATCACGGAAATTTAGCAACTCCCATTTCGAGTGTATTTAAAGTGTGGTGTTCAGATGAACAAGCTATTTATACGGACGTGTGGTACGATACCGGATACTCCTTTTAATCTTTTAGTAATCCAGAAGTTACCATATGGACAAGCTGCACAGATTGATTTGAGGCCTCACTGGGTAAACAAATGCCCCGCTTCAGTTAATTTGCTAAGCTTTTACGTTAGTGTATCAGAAAAGATAACTGCTTTCCAGCACATAGTTTATTTGCAGTGACATATAAAATGAGACTGATGACAATCAACACAGGTTTAAGGCAGCTTGTTCAACAAGCAGCTCATGATGGTTTGGATAGCTGTCTGGAGGGCTTTCTTTCAGTACTTCATTTCTTGTAGCCAATGCATGGACTTTCCAATGTGGAACTACCTTTGCACATACATATCAGACTACTGTTTCCTGTAGTATTTTTTCTTTCAGTGATGTACCTGCATTAATTTTGCTTTAATGCCATAACAGGTTATTTTGCTTTGTTATCAACCTCTGCTTTCTCAATCTTCTGTCCCGTGAGGAACTGCCATATTCCCCCTCTGTAGTTCTCGTTCCCAAGGGCATATACAAAGGCATCCACTGTTGGCACGGTCTTGGCGATAACTGCAGGAATCTGTTGTGAGACACAATATTTATTAATAGGAAAACGGAATGGGATCATTAAAATGAACTAAAATTAATAGGGGCCAATGAGCTGATTTCAGCCTAGGCTCAATTTACCAAACAAGTGCCTGTCTCCAATGGCAGTAGATTGCTACCCCCAGAGAGAAAAGAGATAAAAGTGATTTGGTCAGTCAGAGACCCTTGCTCAGGAAGGGATAGTCTCCAGGAAAAAGAATTCAGATAGGTCTTGCCTGAAACTGGGATATTTGAGTTGACAGTGAATACAAACATTTAGGGGGAGTGGAGAGTGTACCATGGATGCCTTCTGATGGTAAGTGGACTGACACTGCAAATGCATTTTATGTGGGATACTGAACTACAGTAATCTATTTTGTGACCTGAAACTGGTCTGATTGACCAGATTGACTGAGACTGAATGAAAGTTGAAAGGTTTGGTGTGATATTTCTGTGTCCCAGAGGCAGTTTCAGAGCCAAGACTCAGGAAAAAAAAACAAAAAAGGAAAAAAAAAATAAGGCAGCATAATCTTAAAAGTGATCAACTGCAGCTTCCCAAAGGAGAGAGGAAGTGTTAGAAAAATGAGTGAGACAAGTCTCTTCAAAACTGAAAACTTTGAGCTGGTACTTGCCTCTGGGAAGGACACAAAAAGCTCCTACAAATCATGAAGTGAGTACAGGCTACAGACCCCTAACTGATTGCTAAAGGGGGGGAAAACCCCTCTGAGTTCCTAAACTGGTGCTTGATCAAAGCAGTAATAGAATGCCTGTTACATCACTGTGCTCAGCCGTTTTGCCTTGAAAGTGGTAGGTGAACAGAATGCTTTGAGGAAATGATCTACTTGTTATATATGTTGTAACCAGTAAAACCAACTGTGAGTAAATTGACATTATTCCATAGGAACACAGAGGGGAGAGTAAGGAGAACGTTATTATTTGGATTCTCTTGGGGGGCACAGACGTACCATGCGGTATTTTGGTGAAATGAACATCACATTTTCAACCGCTGCGTAGAAACACAAAAGGCAATAGGGCCCCCAGCAAACGGCCAATGTCTTCAGTGGTAAACCGGTATTAAACTGAAAAACAAAAGCAATACATCCCTTTGCGTTTCGCATCCACCCTCTGCAACGAGCAGATGGGACAGATCCTCTGAGACCACGGTTTGCGTTCAGTGGCAGGGGAGGATCAGCCAGCGGGATCTGCTGCACCACTGCTGCTTTGCTGTTGATGTGGGAGGTGTGTAAGCACAGCCCCTGTGCCGAGGGCTGCCTGCACAGCAAGCCCCAGAGCCCTGTTCTCAGGGGCCTGATGGGGAATGGCAGTTGCTCCTGGACAGGGGTGACAAAGCACCTCGCAGCAGATCAGTTAAATCAGTGAATTGCTGCTGAGGGCAACGTGTACATTTGAAAATGGATAGAAAGAAACTACTTTTTGCTGACTTAGAGGGTTTTTACAGACAAACGGTGTGAAGCTACTAGTCTGGCAGTGCAACAGGTGGATGTGTTGTGGTAGGAGGATTCTTCTGTCCTTCATGCTAGGGCCTTATCCATGGTGTTCACGACCAGCGCTTCCCAAGTATCTTAAAAATATTAATGAATAGGGAAGTGATAATTTCATCCTTAAATTTTCTGCCTCCTAACTAGCCTGCACAGCTATAGAATAGTGTAAGTAATAAATCACACACCATTGCATGAACTTCCTGAAAAAAAAGGTAATAGACATAACTAACACTGAGATGGGCTCGAGAAGTGTGTAGAGGGCACGTGCATTTCTTGCAGACAGGAACAGTCTCAGAGCTGACAGAACATTCCCCTTGAGAACTGACTGTCTGTACTGAGTGCAGGGGTTGGGCTGTGCCTGCCAGCCACGCAGGGTGCCCCAGACCGTGTAGCCTGCACCTAAAGAAACAACTCATATAATCACCACATTACTTTCCCATAAACCTGCCACGCCAGAGCAATTCCTTTGTTTCCAGCTCATAAAAGTTTCTGCGTCTCCTCAGCCAAGTGTAAACACCCCGTGCCTAGGAAGGGCCCTTCTCCCCCTACAAGCTGCCTGTGTGTTTCTTTGCAGAGTTGCTGTTCTGGCTGACTTCCTCAGCTATAAGCTAAGAGCTTGTAGCAAAGCAGGAAATAATGATCCTGATCAATGTTTCTCTGGATAAATACTGATGTGCTAGTAGCAAATATTCTGCATGCTGTGTGTTTATGACTAGAGTGGGACCAGTGCTGGTGGAGGGGAATCCTCATGGGTCACTAGTCCGATCTCTTCTCTGACAGGGAACTGTTGACAGCATTAGATTGTGGCAGATGTGGCTGTCTGGCCGAATCTTGACATCTTTAGGGATGAGTTTTTCATGGACTTTCTGTGTGGCCCCACCCTGCCTTCTGCCACCTTCCCACTCAAGTAATATTGGGGAGTTAGCACAGAAGAAGCTGAGCCAAAGCCTCTGTGAAAGAAAGTGGCTTTTTGAGGGCTTTGTCTCTATTGGAGACAGTTCTATTTTGGTAAGGCCATTGCAGCAGCTGAGAAGCTTCCTTACCTTATATTGCCCACTTTTCTTGAACTTCTGGTGTATGGACTGATAAGCTGTCAGCATGATGAAGCCCGGGATCATGAAATTGAAAATGGACAGAGCAAAAAGGAATGTGATATAGTTTCTGGAAAGGGTGAGGGGGGGGAAAAAAAGAGGTTGTTAATTTCTCTCTAGGGCATCTCTGTAAACTTGCTGTAAATATTCAATTACTCGTATTTTTAAAATTGCCCAGTTTTTGTCAATGTGTCTTTTGCTGAGGGCCAATTAAGTTGCGTTGTGCTGTTGTGTGTGGGAGGGATAGTACAGTAAAAAATCACAATAGGTGTTTGGTTTCTAAACCCAAACATCCTTATTCAGACTTCCGTGCTGGATTGCATAAAGCCAAAACCCTTCTAAAAGAGTTCTAAACCCAGAAAAGATGTGGTTTATAGATGAGTGAGTAGCAGAAACTTGAGCACCAGCCTCTCCCACAGAAGAAGCTGACTTTGCCTGTTCTTGCATGCCCCCATCCAAGTCAAGGCAGCCTCTGGTTGTGCCTGCCTTGCCCCAGCCACTGGAGAGGGAGATCTGCCAGAGCAACTATGACCGGGGGCAACTGGGGACTTTGGTGTGCTTCCTGGGCTACCTCAGGGTACCCCAGCCTCCCCCTTCCCTCCTCTGGGAGCTGAACCTGGCCCTTACCTGTCCCCTTTGCTGTAGTCCAATGTGCAGCAGGTTCGAAGGGGTTCGTAGTCGTACTCCCCCCACCCCAGCAAGGGCATCACGGACCAAAAGGCAGCAAACAGCCATGCAAACACCATCATGGAGACAGCTGTGCTCCACTGCAGCTTGCTCCCTGGGGGAAGAGAAAAGGGGGTCTCTGTGCTCAGAATGGAACCACTGGGCAAAGCTGCCCTGCTCTCTGGGGCCAGAGCCAAGTGCCCCAGCCTCGGGACCTCAGACACAAGCAAGCAGTTGTCTCTGTTTCGTAGCCTGAAGCTTCCCTGAGTCTGGAGGAATCAACCTTACATAAAATATGAAGGAAGCTTTTAGGCTTTAGGAAACAGCAGACCGGACTTCACTTCTGTGTGCTTTACTTAGACAAAAACTGTATTGCTACTCAGCTTTGTACCCTGTTGGAGGTAGGACTGCTGTTACAGACGTTATATTCTTGGGTTTTGAGAACACGTTTAAAGACTCAGATGAGGCAGAGAGTAGAAGGAACAGCATGGTGCAATAGATAGTGTTTGAAGAAGTAGAGCCCTACTTCAGGGTGGGGGTCAGATCAGATGTATGACTCTGCACACACTCCCCAGCCCCTGCCTCCTTTCTTCCTGCCCTGACAGGAGTGCAGGGCACACGTGGATATTAAATATACCCTGTTCTAAAATCACTGCTCATCAGTGTATATGTGAATACATATACTTAACCTGACAACAGATTTTGTTCTAAAAATACTGAGGGTCAGATTGTTTTGCCCTTAAGATTGTTCCTTAGTCTGGAACAGAGAATGTGAAGCTTAGCATTTGTGAATTATTTTTTTTTCTTCTAATTTTATAATAAAAATGATTACTTGTGCCTATCACATCCATAAAATACCATAAGAATAGGTCAATGAATGACATGAAAGATTGGAACCTGCAGAAGACACAGGAAGTGGGTTTTTTTTCCATGGAGGAGGCAGGCAGGCTTCCCTGCTGCTGCAGCACATTGTGTTAGCCTTGCTGCTTGCGTGTAAAAAAGGCCTGGATAATTTTGTTATCAAGGCCAATGTCTGTAATCATGCTTGTACTGAATAGCCCATGACGCCAGCTGCACCTGCAAGGAGCACGGTGACTTTTCCCCACTACTTTCTAATCAAATCTCCCATTAGGGAGAAGTAATGATGCGATTTTTTTTTTTTTTTTTTTTTTACCGAGGCTGGGAAGCAATGTTTTTGCCTGCCCTTAACAGCAACATCATGACAATAGGCCAGTCGTGACCTTTCTCAGAAATGGGAAGGATTGGCGGTGAGATGAATGAGGCGAGGCTCTGCCAGGGGTCAGATGTGGTTCACTTATTGGGGGGAGAGCACATCGGGGTCACTAAAAGTTGGAGATTCCCAAAAGGCTCCAGGAAGGACAACAAACTCTATGGTAGCTATTTTGTGCTGTACTGTCCTTGTATCAAACTTCTCAAAGAAGGATAATAAAGTAGAGGTGTTAGTGAAATTGCCATTTTACAGGAATGATGGTGCTACCTCTGTCCTTTCGCTTATTTCCCAGAGATTCTTTATGGAAAAGAATTGGAGTTTGAATTGCATTAAAGTTTGACTTGGAAATATTGTTTGGTGCAGGGGTTCAAAAATTAGTTATGGGAACAGATAGGTGTACATATTCCAATTTAAATATCATGGAAAAAAAAAAATTCCTTTTTTATTAAATATTCTATGTTTCTATATAGTAGTTATAAAAAATAAATCTATTGATTATTTTAATAATTTAAAACATTTTCTTGTAGTAATTACTAATGAAGAATGATGAACAATGAATAATATGTCTTGTATGATTCCTACACAGAATGCATACTTTAGCTGCAAAGGCTCAAATATTGCTTTGTACTAGCATGATATGACTCTATGATGACATCACAGAATGTTAAGGGGTGGAAGGGACCTCCAAAGATCATCTAGCCCAATCCCCCTGCCAAAGCAGGATCACCTAGGGCCTGTTGCTCAGGAATGCATCCAGAGGGGTTTTGAAAGTCTCTAGAGAAGGTGACGCGTCAACCCCTCTGGGCAGCCTGTTCCAGTGCTCTGTCACCCTCACTGTGAAAAAGTTTCTCCTTATGTTTCTGCAGAGCCTCCTATGCTCCAGCTTACACCCATTGTCCCTTGTCCTGCCATTGGATGTCACTGAGAACAGCCTGGCTCCATCCTCCTGACACTCACCTTTTACATATTTATAAACATTCACGAGGTCACCCCTCAGTCTCCTCTTCTCCAAGCTAAAGAGACCCAGCTCACTCAGCTTTTCCTCATAAGGGAGGTGTTCCACTCCCTTAATTGCCTTTGGGGCTCTGCACTGGACTCTTTCAAGCAGTTCTCTGTCCTTCTTGAACTGAGGGGCCCAGAACTGGACACAATACTCCAGATGCAGCCTAACCAGGGCAGAGTAGGGCGGGAGGAGAACCTCTCTTGACATACTAACCACACCTCTTCTAATACACCCCAGGATACCATTGGCCTTCTTGGCCACGAGGGTTCATTGCTGGTTCATGGTCATCCTGCTGTCCACCAGGACCCCCAGGTCCCTTTGCTTTATGCTACTCTCTCACAAGTCAGTCCCCAACCTACACTGGTACATGGGGTTATTCTTTCCCAGGTGCAAGACTCTACAGTTGCCATTGTATTTCGTTTGATCTTTCCCTGCCCAACTCTCCAGCCTGTCCAGGTCTCATTGGATGGCAGCACAGCCTGCTGGTGTGTCAGCCACTCCTCCCAGCTTTGTATCGTCAGCAAACTTGCTGACAGTGCACTCTGTTCCCTCATCCAAGTTGCTGATGAATATATTGAATAGTACTGGCCTCAGTACTGACCCGAGGGACTCCCCTAGATACAAGCCTCCAACTAGACTGTCCCATTGATCCCAACTCTGACTTCTTTCCTTCAACCAGTTCACCATCCACCTCACTACCTGATCATCCAGACCACACTTTCTCAGTTTAGCTGCAAGGATGCTCTGGGAGACGGTGTCAAATGCTTTACTGAAATCAAGATGAACCACATCCAATGCATTACCATCATCTATCCACCTGGTTATTTCTTCATAGAAGGCTATCAGGTTGGTCAAACATGACTTCCCCTTGGTAAAACCATGTTGTCTGCTCCTGATGACCCCCGTGTCCTTGATATGCCTAGAGACAGCACCAAGGGTAACTTGTTTCACTGCCTTTCCTAGGGATGGAGGTGAGGCTGACTGGTCTGTATTTACCCAGATCCTCCTTCTTGCCCTTTTTGTAGACTGGAGTGACATTTGCTTTCTTCCAGCTCTCAGGCACCTCTCCTGTTCTCCATGACTTACTAAAGATGATGGAGAGTGGTCTAGCAATGACTTATGATAGCTCCCTCAGCACTCATGGGTGCATCCCATTGGGGCACATGAATTTATGTACATCCAGATTGCTCAGTTGATCCCTAACCCAGTCCTCATCAACCAAAGAAGTCTCCTCCTCTATCCTGACTTCCTCTGGGGCCTCAGGGGTCTGGGGCTCCCAGGGATGGTCTCCAGCAGTATAGACAGGCAAAGAAGGCATTCAGTAACTCCACCTTCTCTGTATCCTCTGTCCCCAGGGCACCCGCCTCATTCATCAGTGGGCCTACATTGCCCCTAGTGTTAGTTTTGTCTGCAATGTATTTGAAGAAGCCCTTCCTGTTGTTCTTGACCTCCCTTGCAAGGTTTAAGGCCTTAACTTTCCTAGTTGCCTCCCTACATGCTCTGCCAACAGCCTTATATTCATCCCAAGTGGGATGAAAATATATAGCAATACTTTCTGATTTATTGGATTTGAAATACGAGTCAAACTTTTTAGTAACTTGTAATTATTCTTAATCTACCAGTCCCAAGAAGCGATGTAGCCTCAGCTACATCTTTCAGAACCACATCCTATTTAAGTATATGCTCAAACAAGCGTGTTAGTCTTTACTCTTCCGAAGTTTCCAGTTCTGTTTGTGTTCTACACAGTGGTTCATGCAGCTTGACTTACCACAACCATAACCTGAAATTCAATCAAGACAAATATTACGTCAGCTGTCAGGGTTTTTTTTTGTTTTGTTTTGTTTTCCATATTCTAGCACCATTTTAAAGGCATTATCAAAAGCAGCTGCACTGAAACCTGGATCAGAGTTGTGTTTCTTTTAAAACAAGCTCATGCCAAAAGTGGCTTTATTACTTTGGGAATACAGTTTTGTAAGTGGTAAGCCCTCCTGGTATTTGGGAAAAGAACTCAAAACTAAATCTTAGTTATTTATTTATCTAGTATTTTAAAATTAGGTGTTTGTTTCTTTTTTAAATTTCTCAGTAATTCTTATAAAATAATGCCAGCTATTTTTCATTGTATCTTGTGGCAGGGTTTTTGTTCTCTTTCCGTCCCATCTTTTCACTTTGTGGACTACCAAAATGTCATGAAGGTCTCCAAACACAATGGGTCATGAAGATCTCCAAACACAATGGGTCCTAACTCAGGTACTGTAGTGCCACCGGGTCCCAGCCACAGAGCAGCACCTAATGGATCTTTGCGTGACAACATCTGCCCTCAACTGCTGGGACAGTGTTGGTGGCATGCTGAAGGCAACCTGGGGGTGCCTGCACTGACAAAGAGTGGCTGATCCAACTGCGTGCATGCCAGGATTGGTGGAAATCTCACCTTCCCTGATGTTGCCTTGCTCATAAAAGCAGGAGAATCTCTTGCTCCCCTGGCTCCCACCACCACACCGGGGTCGTTCAGAGTGCCCAGTATCTTGGTGCTGTGTCATTCCTCTGGCCCCATGTGCTACCAGCTGGAGTGTGTGCAGGCAACAAGTTGTGAGGCCTCCTGCTGAAATGGCTTTCAAATATTTTCTATCAGGAATGGCTTTCATGAAGATTTCTATGTTTAGTTTTTTAACAGGAACAGTGAAGCCTATAGGATACTCTAGGGGAAGAATCTCCATGCTTTTGGTTGGCAATGCCCTGCCTCGATTCCTCCTCTGCCTGGCAGGGTCATAGGGAGCACAGGGAGCCAGCACTTCTCAATTTCCATTACCTTTCTTTTTTTTCCCTTTATTTTCTTAATTTTCTGTTTATTTTAGTTACTTTTCCAGGGGTGTCAGTGAACATGATTTTCTTACTGAATGTAGAATAAAAGGACTGTATGATAATGGGAGCCTGGCACCAGGCATGTCTTGACAGCCTGTGTTTGGAAACATCATCTCCAAGGCTTAGTTTGTATGTTATCTCTCCTCACATCTAATGAGACACTAGAAAAGGAGAGAATCAGAACTAACAAAATTATCTTTTTCCTTCTGGATTTGGCCTTTTGCAAAATGAGAGTGATTGTGAAATAGTCCTGGTGAAATCAGCTGCCTGTTGACCTTCCAGAAAACATTTAATGACACATCAGAAGTAGCAAAAATGTAAGAAGGTAAAATTAAACGAACTTAATATTATTTTAGTTTTACCCAGAAAACATGCTTTCAGTACAGGAACAGTGAAAGAATTGTGCTCCATTCACATGACAAAAATGCCCTCCTCTGAGAGGGCTGACAGCAAGAGAGCAAGTCAAGAGCAATTCAGTTTTGTACAGAGCAGGACATTGCTTTACATTAAATGTTTGGGGTTTTTTTTTCCTGATTAAAATTTAATGTAATGGCCACGTATATCCTAACTCAGTTAAATGTGTATGTATGGAGTTCAGCATATGCTTAAAGATATAACTCCTAATTAGAGCTCAGTGCTGACAATTTGGTCCTAATAAGTCTAATCACTCTTGTGCTCTGGCTTTCTCTCCTTGAAAAGCAAGACAGAAGCTTCTGTTTTCCATACAGTGAAATATTAGTACAGGGGATTTTAAATGGCTTCTGTAATTACTTTGAAACAGGAAGAGGCCACTCTTAGAAACAACCCTCCCATCATTGTTTCAAGATTACTAAAATTGTGATGTCAAAAGCTTAAATTTTAGGAACTGCTAGGTAGAGTGTGGAGCTTTAATCATTTTGATCATGCTGGCCATTTTTTAGTGACATGATCATAAACTATTTCGCCTTTAGTCTATGAGGCCATTTATGAATTTAGATTTGTTTTGTAGGTTTATAAATTGGTCAAACAGCTGACTTGAATTTTTTGCTCTTTCTATACATCTCTGACACAGTGGCTACCTTTCAGCTAGATTTCAAGAGGAATTTTTCAAACAAAATGTCAACAGGGTTTTCTAGGATGGAGGGAAAAAACAGTCCCTTTTCCTTATTCTTGCAAATGGTTTAATAATGGCTGATGTATTCCAGAACAATACGGCTTGTACTGATTTTCGTGGCACGCATCACTTAAAATTGGCAAAGTCTGTCAAAACCAAAAATATCTGAAAATCTTATAAATGAAAATATGTGTCAGTCAGAAGTAAAATAGGTGTTGGTACCTACTTCTGTAGGGAGAAAAGCACCATCTCACAAGTATTCGGGGTTTTTATTTGTAGGAATAAGAAAGCTGGCCTGAGGAATAGCTTCTTTTGTGCATATAATTGGAAAAATCTCTTTAAAATAACCTAATAAAGGTATTTTTTTTTTCTCCATTAATGTTTTTTTCTGTGGTTCACTGTGATCATAGAGCTGTCTGGGCGATTACGTCCTGCTTCAGTGAAAATGCAGGATCTGTATAAACACTGGCATTTTGTCAGGGAAGACTGATGCAGGTGCAAGATTAGATGAAGGAAGTGTGGCAGGGTGGCTGCAGTAAGTGTGACAGGAGGTAAGGACTTGCTCCTAATTTGACAGAGCTGACAGCTGCAATTGGAGCAAATGGTAGTTTGCTAATCTTTGAATACTGATATAGCAACCTAGATTTCCTTGGATGCTAAGGGTTAGATAAAACCCACTGTAATTCTACTTCTTGAAATTGGATGCTGCTGTGAAATCCCTGCTGATTTTGTTAGTCTTCTTTCACAATATTGAGGAAAATACTGGCATAAATCACTTCAGATTTTCCATTTTCCCCCTGATTTTTAAATGCGAGTGTAAAATCTTCCCTATTTTTTTTCTTTCTTTTTAAAACTGTAGTGGTATGCCGTGGTTACGCAATGAAAAATAATGACCATGATACTTCCCCTCTCTGCAAACTGCTGATGGTAGCATGCTGCCCTCGCGTCAAAATGAACTGTGCATTAGATCAACATGCCTTCGGCAAAGATGTCTCCATGGCAGATGGCTACCAGCTTTCAGGTTGCTGACCCCTTGGGCTGTCCATCAGCTGCCCCCTGCCTGCCTGATCCCAGCTCCAGTGACACCTCCCAGGCTGCTGCTTCCTCCCTCCCTTGATACATTAAGAACATAATTCAGGATGTTTTCCTCATTGGAATGGCCACAGAGGTAGAACTAACAATGCTGACCTTGATATAAAATGTGATTTCCTGTTCTGAATGCTTGGCTATTTATAGGCAGCTTTCTCAGAGTTTGCCCTTTCCTCCATTGTCAAGCACTAACATAAAACTTCTTCTGTCTTCTCCTTTTCCTGCTTATGTTCAAATTTTGAAACACAATAATCTGTTTTCCTGTCTTGATAGCGACTGACATTCAAACCCTTCAGACTCCCCTGCCTTTTCTCCTCTTATTGCATATGTTTAGACTACAGATTTCTGCAGTTCTCTCCTCCTTGCTGTGAAAATAGCATCTCATGGGCCCCAAAGCCACATTTAGGGTCTGAAAAGAGAGTGCCTAGCATGGTTGCCTGGGAGGAAGCAAGCAAGAAGGGGCAGAGTAAAATGGCTTGAAGCTCTAGCTTCTCTGTCATGTGTTGTGGGCATACCATTTTCTTCCATGTGCCAATCAATGCCAGCCTGTGATCTGATGAGTTCCTTGTCTAGTTATCAATACGCTTTTAAGCCAGCACTTTGTTACAGGATTGCATCAACTTCCAGATTTAAGAACTTGGTTAATTTTCAGGATGTTGGTGGATAGATTTGTGTTATCAGCTGAATGTGGATGGCTGGAAAGTCCCCCTTTTTTTTTTTTTTTTTGCATTATCACAGTAATCTCTCACATTCTTATAAGCTCTTTCTTCCTCGGAAATACGGATAGTGGATAATCAAGTGTCAAGCCAAGGAATGCCACAGCAAAAGTTTTCTCAGGAAAATGTTAGGACATAACAGAAGCATCGATGACTACGTAATTGAGTCATGAAGGACTACCAGTTCCTGGGGAATGAAGATAAAAGGTTGATAGCTTTGGTTTTTAGGCAAAGGTATTTTGTACCTTCTGTACAAGCATGCAACTCGCACCGGTGTCAACAGGAGTTTAATGTATGGATTGAGAACACAACATAGCCTGTAGGCTTGGCATGTCAGTTCTGTGAAATACAACTTAATCTTCCTCACAATCAGCATGTGAAGGATGAAACTAGAAGTGTCTGGTTACTGGAATAGCCACACAGTATGAGCTTTTAAAACCTGCTGGGTTTTTGTTTTGTTGTTTGAAATGTTGGGTAACAGCAGCAATGTTTGGCCATCAGTAAGTAACAATTTGAGCAAAGTAAAGAAGCTCGTGCCCTTAGGGTATCTCTGCCTGTGCTCTTAATTTAGTACCCTCTTGACTGGAGGAGTGCACGGCACAAAAGCATGAAAGTCAATGTTGCAGAGAGTAAAATGTCTTTCCAAAGACATCCTTATTTTCAGTCCCTCCCTCTTGCAAAATACAGATGCTACTCTTCTAGCTCCAAACACATTTCAGTATCCAAAAGGTGTTAGTATGGATTTAGCGTACGGCCTGAGTTATCTGGGGCCTTTGTCTGGACATGAAAAGAAGTAACGCTGTCTTGCCTGAGCTGAATTCTTGACAAAAGTTGCAAAACAAAAAGTTGGCAAACCTTCCACCCTCAGTGGGATCATCAAATGGAACAAGCTCGCTGTGTGCTCTGGGTATGTTTTACCACTTGCTGCTATTAAGCATATGGAGGCTGTGCCTGAAAGGCTGTGTGGATGCTAATGGCAGAGGGAATTGACTCACTGCAGCTCAGCAGTTTCTTCCTCAGCTGACTTACACGTGCATTTAGAAAATAGTTTGTGGTCTGAGCAGCCTGTGGTGTAGCACAAGAAAAGGAGGGCTGCATTTGTCTATCAGCATTTCCAAAGGGACAAAATTTTGGGGGAGGGGGAACAGTGTGGTCATGTGAGGTGCTGTGGACTCCTCACTCCTCTGGAAAGATGCTGTCTTTAGCAGGAAACACGAAAACTGCAGATCTGCAGGGGAGGACCTCATTTCTCCCAAGTGGCCGAGCTCCCACCTGAATGCCAAAATGGCCAAACGGTGCAGATTAGGGCATTACTATCATTGTGGAATGATGGGATGTCCTTTCAGTTTGTAATTCACTTCATGTCTCTTTCCCTTTTCCTGATGAGTGCCACGAGATTGTATACCCTATGTTTGTCCCTCAGTCCTTTCCCAAGAACTTTGGAAAACATTGGGTATTTAGAAGTAAACTGGAGAGGCAGGTGGGGGTAGATAGGAAGTTGCTGCATTTACTATGAAAGTTGGTGCCTCTGGAGAGGTGAAGCGCAGTGAAAGCACGCATAAAGCAGTCAGCACAAGTCTGTGTTAGTCAAAAGTGAATGTTGTCCCTCTGCACCATATGCACAGGAAAGCAGGTTTTGCCAGCTCCAGTGCTCACAAGGCTGTGGGTTTATTTTACAGCAGATGGTAGTGCCCCTTGCTGTACTTCCCAGCTTCTGTGCTCCCCATCACCAGTGGTGGCTGGAGCACAGCTGGAGTCCCAGCGCTGGGACATCTAGCAGTCTCTGCAGATGCCAAGTCCAACTCAGCACCCCAAATCAGCGGAAATTTCCACTCATGTTCCATGAATGCACAAATCCAGTACAATCAAAGTTTGGGACGAGTTCTGTCATGAAAGACAAAGCATATCTCTATAAATCTATATATTTGACGATCTTGTCTATCTCTATTTCTCACTTAAATCAAAAATATGCTTTCATAAGTCCACAAAAAAAAAAAAATCAAATTTATTTTCCTGGGTTGATCTCCCTGTCTAATCATAGATTTCCATTAAATCCAGCTAGGATGTCAGAGCTAGTTAAAAACTAAATTTCATGGAAAAAAAAAAAAATGGCCTTCACTAAGAGCAGAAAAATAACATACTTCTCCTCTTATCAGTACTTAAAAATAGCTCTGCCACTTTTATTGAAATTTTAAGATCATTTGTTCCTTGCTTGGGAACAAATGTACTGAATTCCAGTCTTCGGAAGGGGGCCTGGAATGTCACAAAACCCCCTACAAATGGCTCTTGCACCCCAAAGTGCCTGTGTGTCACACGACAGTTACTGCTGAGCTCTGTCTTCCTGATCATACCTCTGCAGGGGTACTTGGCTGTGGGCACCGTTCCAGCTGCTGTCTCTGCGGAGGCAGCTCACTAGCTACACCAAATTTATCCCTAATTAGTAAACTCTGCATGGACATGAAGATCTGTTTGGTACACAGCAGGGTGTTGGATAGAAGCCCAACGTGCATAGATATTTTTTTTTTTTTTTCAAGATGAGGAGTTGGAGTTTGTTTGGGACACTGAAGATTACTCATGGAGGAAGTGAAAGCATGGCAAGCACATCCCAACTTGGATGTGATCTAAAAGAGGAGATATCTTCTGAAGGTCGTTGCTTAGTGCCCTCTGGGAGAGGTTGTTTACGTTTGCTCTATCTACAGTGTGTAAGGTAAATAAACTTACATATAAGATGCACAGTTAATAAACACGTGCTCGTGCCGATGCTCTGAAATCTAAGCAAGCTGCCTTGTAGCGGGGCCTGGGGAAGGTTGCTACATAAATTGTAGCTCTTACTTGTACAGTAGTGATGATACCGGTCCCAGGCAACAGCAGCGCAGGAGCTGATGCTGGCTAGAGCTGTCAAGAAGCCCTGGAATCCATGAATTTGACAGCCGTCAGAGCCGTAGGGCCAGTATCTGTCAACAAACAAGGAATATGTTAAGAAAATGATAGAAAAACGTGAAGACTTAATGGAGAGGGTAAAATGATAACCAGTGCCTGTGCTGTCTGAGAAATACTGCAGAAGATGTTGCCGTGATTGCCTGTAGGTATTTGCTATCATTTCTTTTGTTGTGGTGCCTGATATAGTACAACAGCTTTTTTTTTTTTTTTACTCTGAGTATAAAGAAGAAAATACAACTGTGTGTTTAGGTATTGGAAAGTTGTGGGTTTTTTTAATTTGAAATCTAGATTTCATCCATTTATCCATATCTTCGAGATTTGCACCCACTGGGAGCAGCCTATTTGTCAACACGTGAAAGTAGCAAATGAGTAATAACCTTTTGGAAAGTCAGCGTTTACCATGCAACAGAGTGCAAAATCTCACAACAAATAAAACAGCTCCTGATAGCAAGCCCAAGACCTCCAAATGTCTTTGCAAACATAGAATGAAAAGAACCGTGAGCCAATCTGTTATAGCAGACACCTGCTGACAGATGACTTCTCCTGATCACACGTGGCAAAGAGCCCTGGCTTTCTTTGCTTTCTGTGTCCATCTAACCTGATGTTTATGCTCATAAAGGATAAGAGTCTGTGAGGTGGAAATCTTCAGCCATCTCCTTTCTCAGGTATTTACAGAACGCAGGTATAACCTATTAGGAGACTACCCTTTGAACAGGAGGTAGCTAACTGCTTGGAAGGCTGGGAAACTTCTGCTCAGATTTCAAAGAAAAGGCCCTGCAATTGTTAAAATTAAGCTCTTTTTGATGTGTTGACTTCAGCTGCTCAGATCCAGCTCAGTAAAGGTATCTTTATTTACTTTGGTGAGGCGTAAGTGTCCGAAAACAGAGTGATGTATACAGAAGATAAAGTAGTGTTGAATAAGGCCTCTTTGGAGCTTGTTCGTTTGCAAAAAATGTTTTTGTATCCATTAAGAGAAAATAAAATGGTCATATTCTAGCCTGAAATGGGTTTCTGTTCTCTATTAAAGGTATTTCCAGGATTTACAAATATGCTACTTAGGTGGAGTTATTCATCAGCTGCTTTATAGGGTGGTAGGGGCTGGTGTTTGGTTTAAGTATGGTTTGCTTACGGTTTGTTTGTTGTAATTATTCACTGAAATGCTTGATATCGTTTCTCATTAAATGATGGACATGTGTGAACAGTGGAAAATCTAATGTGTCCTCACTGATGTGAACTGTTTCCTAACAGATTTGCATTTTCCTTTCCCACAAACTTCTCAAGTAAGTGCTTTAACGGAAAGGTTCATTAAAAAAAAACCAACAAAAAGACTTGCAGATAAATTTGGGGGTAATCTAGAGGTTTAGCCAAATGAAAATGTACTCCTATTTCACTATTCAAGTGGCTTCTAATGTAATCACTGGTAAAGCTGTCTCGTTCAAAGCCTTCTGTAATCAGTCTTATAATCTGTCAGTGATTATATGCAGTAAAGTCTGCTTTTTTTTACTTGTCTGGTAGAACTACGTAGCGTTTAATTTGGCTGTTTCAGATTGAGAGAATGAGAAGGTTGGTTAGGTAGCATGCTGAAAACAGAGTCATTTAATTAACTTAACCTCTTAGAATTTAAGCTGTTACAATTTCATGCGGTTCTTCCAAGCACCTTTAAAAAAGAGAACGTGTACCTCAGGAAGCTGGAAAAGGCAGCAATGAACGCGTTGATGCAGATCCCGCAGTCGGCCAGTGCAACGCTGAGAACCAGCAGGTTGCTGGGTGTTCTGAGTTCTTTGATTTTTCGGAACGAAAGAACTGTCAAGCCATTCAGGCAGAAACCAAGCAGGGCTGAAATACAGAATTGTTTTTCATGATTCAAGTGGAAATGGAAAATCTCTACACTGACGCTGCTGTTTCTTTTAATGCGAGGACAGTAATCGCTGCGGAAACTTAGGCGCAGGGAATAAATACATCTGTAGTGGTCACAGCCTGACACAAGTTACAAAGACTTTCGGGAACGAAGTCGCAGGTGACAGCTGAAGCCAATGCTTCAAGCCGTGTTGATGATGAACAAACTTTTGTTTTAATGGGGAAACCTGGTTGCCAGCCTCCATCAAGGGACACACGGGTCAGGGTGAGGGAGATGTGGAGGCAGCAGTTTCAGAGGGGCTGACAGCCAGCACATCTCCAGGCCCGTCTTTAGTAGAGAAATGGGATGAGTTTGACATCAATTGTAACATTCTTTCGTGTTCAAGTACAGAAATCCCTGAGCTGTGTTTCAGGCAGCCTGCTTCCCTTTGGGCTTTGTGTGTAAGGTTAACCTAGACAGTGCTTGAATCACACCAGTTCAATCTTATTACTGCCCTTCGTCAATAGACTATAGATGGAAAGGAATAATCTAATTATAAAAAGCAGTCACTGGTAGATTTAAAAAAAAAAAGTTAATGTTGGTCCTCTGAGAGGAGCATCCAAGCAATCCCAGCTGTTCGCCCAGCACAGAGCTATGCCACCCTGAAACCCATTCTTCACTGGTTTAAAATCAAGCTTTATCCTTTAAAGGCCTTTTCAAGATGACCCGAAATATTTTAGCTCTGATCCAACATCTCATCTCTAAGTGCCAGTTAGATGAGAGGCAGTATGTCCTTTTTTTTTTTGTGATCTTGGAAAGAGAAATGATGCAGTGCAGAAAAAATCCATGACTATTAATTCTGTAAAGCAGTGTAATTACTTATGCGTATTGTCTTAATTCTGCCGTTACATAAGATGGATGATTTTGTCTCATGAGAAATCCCGCTCCTACCTTAATTGCATTAATGACTGATGGCATAACCATAGTAACAGCTGATGTGTGTCTTTCATTATACAACATATAACAAAATATTTCCAGGCGAAGTATTTGGAGCTGTTTGAGATCTGCTAATTTCCTCCCTGCTAGCTCACCTCCTACCCACAAGGTAAAACTGCTGCCAACTCTCCCAAATGCAGTGAAGCCTTTAGGAAAGGTATGTTTTGACCATATATAAAGCAGAGGTGAAAAGTTTTTGCTGTATTAACTTTTTTTCTACCTTTCTCCTGTTTTTGAAAGCTTCACCCCACTCAGCTTTCTTGAAGAACAGCATGAGTGTATAGATAGAGCAATTACTAAATAAAAAAAAAGAAAAAAAGCTTTGAGTTTTCATTTTTAGAACAGCAAACGTGTCCAGTTAATAAAGTGGATGCAGGTTTTCCTCTTCCCAAGAACTTTCTTACAAACTGCACTTAGGAGCTGCAGCAAAAAAAGGAGGTCTTCCTTGCCTTTCTTTCGGAGTCTTTAAGAAAGTGAATTGATCTTGATTTGTTTAGTTTGACCTTCAAAGTCACATGACAAAGACCAAGTTTTGTCGCCATCCCACTGCGCACATTGTGCCTAGAAGCCTATACAAAATACTTGGTTATAGTAAAACATCAGTGTGTTAGCCCACATCTAGTTTTAAGTGCAGGTTACCAGCAGGTACTTTGCTTGGACTTGAAGAGCTGCAGGTCCCTGGCAGTCTGCAACCCCTGGGCACAGGTGGGTGGGTGGATAGCTGAGGGCTGGCAGGGCCATGGTACCACAACCAGCTATTCCCCAGCAGGACCCCGGCTGTCGGGCTCTGCCAGCACCCAGTGGTGTCTCTGTCCTCATGCTGCTTCTCATTCCTCAATAACAAAGTGCAAAATCATGCCAGGACCCGTCGGGCCCTGCAGATGGCTTAATGGCTGTTGGCCAGGTTAAGCCCTCAACTCTCTGTTTAGGCAGCAGCTTGCCCATGGGCCAGTCTCTCCCTCTCTTCCAAGGAAGTTCCTGGAACAGCTCTTCCACCTTTCCTTTGCAGGCAGATATGATGCTGAATTCCAGCTGAGCACACCTGCAGGGAGGGGGCAAGCATCCTCCTTTCTCCCATGCACCACATTCATGGGGTGAGCTGATGAGCATTTATCCTATTCTGACGGTGCTTATGACTTCTCCTCCTCCAATGTTGGTCCCCACAACCCCTGCATCCCCAGCTGAGCAGCACTATACAAGGATGGAGTCCCAGGTCCCCACTGAGATGTGGCTCAGAAGTGACGCCAGTTGACGCCAAAATAATCCTAGCTACAAGCCTGTCCTTTGCTAGATGCCGGGTAGATAGAAATTCACAGTTTTGTTGTACTCTCCCAAGAAAGTGGAACATGTCTTAAGAAAAACCCACTTTGACTAAATTAAATGCATAAGGTCTCCTACCTCAGATTTTGCTTTTTAACACCGTGAGAGCTTTTGAATCTCATGCAAGTATATTTCTGCTTGTTACTTTTACCCAGCAGCCACTAACTCCAGCACTACTGATGCAATTGAGATGTATGCTAATGGTGAACAGGCTATTTTGGACCTATCATGTTTGATTATAAGACGGCCAGCACAGCCCACAAAACAAGCAGCCCACTTTTATCAAGACATTATCAGTCATTTCAACATCCTTCCCCCGAGGAAGCTAAAATTGTCTCTAAAAGTCAACAACAAAATCTTGCATCTTCAACTCTTGATAAGAAAGCTAAGTAGCAAGACCTTCCCAGCCATAGGGCAGCTGTGTACACGGAGATCTTTCCTGTAAACAGCTTGCAGCTCGCTCTGATTCGCTCACCAGCAGTACTGGTGATGCAGCCGTAGTAACCACAAGAGGTTTGGGTCGCTGTACTATAAATGTCACCGTTTGCTTCAGTTTTCCTTCCCTCTCTCACCAGGAATAACAGGGGCAAAAATCTTAACTGCTGCTGAGGTCCCGCACTGAGCTTACCTTCTACCAGCAGGGCTGTGCCGATCACAAACACCTCTAATTCAGTGAAGCCTTCAGGTAGCGGGTACGCAGTGACCATGCTTGTGATAAAAATGCCAACAGATTTAACCTCTGCCCTCCGCTAGAGCTGTAGGGCTGCCTTTTCTCCAGATCCCCCTTCTTCCACTAGCCCGAGGCTTCTTAAAGGAGTAGTCCACGTGCAGACACATGGTCATTATTATATAAAAGCTTTGGGGTTCTTACTCCCACCGCTACAATCCCTGAAAGAATGTTATTAATGATGGGACTAGCTTCAGCCCGCGCTCCTCCTTCCCCTGCAAATCGTATTTCAGACACCAGCAAAATGAAAGCATTCATTGCAGTTACAACAAGTTCTTTGTGGAGACAAGATTAAGAAGCCCGTCCAGTTAATTCTGCCACGCTGGAAAAGAATTAAAGGTTGTGGAATGAAGGAAACATGTTATATATAATTGGGGAGTGAACTGAAAAACAAAGGGGCCCTCACTGGGTTTGTAATTAGGGGAAAAGTACGAACCAAAACTTTCTGCAGCGTATAGGTCTTCCCCTCACCCCTTTTTTAGAAACTGGCCAGTGTCTTTTTCTGGCAGTGACTATTCTGTATATTAACATAGCTTCTCTTCATAACGGAGGCTTAAGTTCAGGTGCAGCTTGTCCAGCCTCCAGATCCTTCTGTGCCAGCTGACTTCCCACCACGAGCAAACCAGGCGATGGATCCAAGATGTGCATGACCCCTTGTCGTTCCCCAGCAGGGTCAACTCTTTTCATTTCTTGTACTACCGATCAAGAACGAACTCTTAGGGAATTTGAATGCCTGGATCCTGCAGAATGGAAGACAAAAGCTGAATTTCAGAGTCCAAGTGAAACAAATGGTACTTTTTAGCTATACAACTATTATTTATGTAACTTTCAATGCCTGTCCATTAAAAGTGAGCAACTTGGCCATACTTCTCGATTTTTATTCTATATTTAGAGTAGCAATAGCTGTGATAACTACTAGATAGAGTTGTTTTCTTTTAATGGTACTTTGTCACCCTTTTTTAGTGCATTTGTTTCCTTTTTCTTCACTTCTCGTTCCTTACTACTTCTTCACAGACCTACTCATTGCCTTAACAACAAGGTGCCACTAGGATGATGATTGGTATTTTGACAAATAACTCTTCATTTTCATAATCCTGCTGCAAAATGGGAGCAAAAAGGGAGCTGAACCACAAGAGATACCGACTTCCCTCAGCCCAGGCTGCACACCTTGCTGACCTGGATTTTGGTTGGTAGAGATATCAGGCAGAGTGGATTTCTTCCAGTGGATGTGGCCAGAGTTTTTTCGTGATTCTCCTGACAGCAGTGAAGGTGCATTCACAGTTAGAGGTCTTGGTTGAAGACAATGGTGGATTTTTTTCAGTTTTCCTGAAATCTGCTCTTGCAGGCTGTGATGCCCAGAACTGATGGGACCTTCAAGGCTACTGTGAAACCATCTCGCTGTATGTTGTGATCTCTGGCATTCAATTTACAGCTGGTTTTGATGTAGGTAATTGCCTTGATGAATACGCTCTTGGATTTTAAAGTAGGATTCAGCAGGGAATGATATTTGTTAAGCTATTCAGATGTTTGGTTTAAGCAGAGCAAAATCACAGTGCACCACATAAATCCATCGTTACATTTGTCTTTCACTCACCTACATGTCTTGATGACGAATAAGGTGGCAGCCCTGCCTCCTAGCAGTGCAAATGACTGATCTAAGCCTGTGTTTTTTAATAGAGATCCATTGTGTGTTCTTGCAAAAAATTAGTGCTAGGTTTTGTAAATGTGCTATACATCTTTTTAGTAGGATAGTGTTGAAAATAGATGGCTCATTGTAATGCTTGTCAACACGAATCTGCGCAGCTCTCTTCCAGACCAGGGATAAAGGACATGGATATAGCCCATGAGGGCTGTCAGGTGCTTTTGGTTACCTGCCACTGTACTTCACCCTCACTTCCAAGCAGGCTTCCCAAATGTGTTGTTACACTGCTGGTATTTTCTGTGGTGTGTATTAAAGTTTGTGGTGCAGACTTCGCTTATACCAAAAGTACCTTTTTCTGCTAAAGTTGACTACTACCCCACCCCTTTTGAATTTAGCAGATCTTTGTTAGAATGAATATTGTGAACTTGTTGGCAGCTTTTCTTCAAGTATCTCACAAATTTCTGTGGCTAAACCTTGTTTACTTAATTAATGATGAGTCTAATAACGCAAGTCAGTCACAGGCAAGATTTCCAGTGATGGTTCAGCATCTGACTCAAGTGCAATTGGTATCAATAGAAACTTTATGCATCAGGCTCTCAATATTTATTTTGATGCTGTGTTAAGCTGACTTTCTAATGCTTCACTGGGATACTATGGGATGATGTAGTCCAATATGGCTGCTAAATTCAGTTAGTTACAAAGGGTTTCCTTCAAGCAGACAGAAGGTATAAATAAGGAATACATTTTGGAGTCTGATAGATTCTACTAATTCTAGCTCTTCCATTTGGTAAAACAAAGCTGCATGCATTCCTTTTCCATCCTTTTTATAGAAGACACAACCTCACATCGTATGTCCTCATGAAGTCAGTGAAAACATGCAGAGGATAACAGGTTTGCTGAAGTAATTTATTAACTCCTTAAATTATGAAGGTTTTAGTTATCCCTTTCTACTTTATGCACTCTTTCAATACCTACTTGCTGTTTCCAAATTCAGAGGAAAAGGTCTCTCACTCAACCAGATGTTATCTTGCAACTTCATGTTTTGAATTCCCACAGCTCTCCTCTCTGCATCAATAAAACATCCATTTCATTTTACCCTCTCACTTAAGAATACTTCACTGGTTACTAATTTGTTTGCAAGGAACGTAAGAAAAAAGATCTGATAGATTCTTGCCAGATGTCCCTATGGATTTCATAAGCCTGCATGGATTTGGTGGGAGCATATTAATCTTTGTAAAATATGCATTGGTACAAGCACAACAAAAAAGGTGCAGTGCAAAGATAACAGAGTGCTCATGCACTCTGAATTTTCTGCAAGCAATCAATGCAGATTACTGACATACTTTTTTATATTCACAGCGAGAACTTTTCTAAATCGATGTATTATTATTCCTCTGCCTTCCTAATCCTTTCTTCTGATTCAGGTTTAGCCAAATTGCCTTTGACTTTTTATATTGAAAAACACCTTTACATGACAAACTGCAGCTTTTCAGCAGAAGCAGGCTGGGAATACAGCCACAGAGGATTTCTGATTGAAATTAGTGGTAACCTTGGTCCCCGTGGGAAATGCTGCTCGTCAAGGAAAGGAAACCAGAAAGCATACTGTCTGGAGACCTTCTAGTTGCAGGTGTGTACATTGGTTTTGGTTTGGAAGCAGTGGTTAGGAATACACCCCAGGCTGTAGGTAGGCACCTGATGTTGTCCGTGGGAGGGATTGTGTAATGGACAAGCCCACAAAGCAACGTGTGGACAGGCATCAGCACTGTGGACAAACCTCTGGCCATGCAATAACTGTCCTCCTCAACAATTTAGCAGTCTAACATGCTCCTCGATCTGATTTTCTCTGTAGCTGTTTGAAGGAAGAAGTAGTGGTGGAGGTCTGGGGATGGCCAGAGAGGCTTGGGGGATGCAGGACCCAGTGGCCGTGCTTTTGGGGAGTGAGCGTGGCAGCCCTGGGTCTAATGGGGAGGACACAAATGGGTCTGGAATGAGGTTTGTGTTCTCTGGGGACAGAATAGGGGCTGGAGGTGGGAGGTGCTGCCTGTGCAGAGGAAGGTGGAGGAAGGGGCTTGCTTGCAAGTGCAGAAAGCCAAGATGAGGGCTAATATACAGGGAAAGCTCTTCAGCCGTGCTGAGCCAAAGTGAAGGAGCTGTAATTTCCGTGGAAAGAAAGAAAGAAAGTAGCAGGAACATTTTCAGAGCCAGAGCAGTGCTACGTGAAAATAGGACACAAAAAGATGCAGGTCCCTCATCTCCTCTCCATACGTCACGTGTTAACCCTGTGCTTGGCTACAGGAAGATGCAGTACTGCCTGGGTCCAGGCAGTCGTTGACACCAGTGCCATGGCCTGGTCTCCACAGGGCGAGCTGCCTGGGACTAGGCTGTGCAAGGGCTGGCTTTCCTGCACACCACTGAACTTTTGGCATAAGAAAGTTCAAACTTTCAACTCAGTTCATAGTGAGTTGAATACATATTTGATAAATGTATGTATATCCACTCAGGCTAGAGAATTGGTAAAGTCACTAGAACCTTAACTGCGTCCTAGACTTTTTAGTCTTTTCTGGCTACGCTAGTAATGATCATTAGCAAATATCTCAAATTGTTGCCTTGATTTGTTGTGTCTCCAAATGCATTTTCGACACCTGCAAATAATATGTTTTGCTTTCAGTTAGCCTGCTAATTTAGGTCATATACATATTCACAATATAATTAAAAAATGCTATCTCTCTGCTGAATAGCAGCGTATTTCAGGCCTCTGGTGAAGGCAGTCCTGCAGAATACAGGATATACCTAAAACTGTTTATTTAGTTTGCCTTGCAGGGTTGAGTCTTTCCCGCAGCACGCAGAATAATAACTCTTGCAGGAATTATAGTTTAAAGACCAGGACCCAGTTCTCAAAAGAAACTGCTTTCAATGGGGCTTTGGGTATTACGAGACGTTTTGCACACAAGCTCTCCTGTTTACTATTATGCTTGTAAATAAGCAAGGGGACTCCCTCTGAACCATTCTTCACTAAGTCTGTGCTACTGATGATGTCTGTAAATGAACTTCTAGGCCTGATATGACAAAAAAACACCTATTTTTTTCCCATCACTGTGATATTGTGGATCTTTCTTCTTTTGGCAGTCTTCTACCACTGCCTCTCCGTAGGGATTTCCCCAAACTTTCTGCTGACATTTCTCTTACAAACATTACTTAAGCCTGAATTCTGGATAGATTTCCTTTACTTCAGTATAAGAGCTGTGTTTACATTGAGAGGGATTCATTACATCTAAATTTTTGCCATATAAACCCCAAATGTGCTAATTACCTAACCTAAGCAGATTACCTAACCTACACCAGAGGGAATGGGCAGCTCCCAAGTGTCACCTCCCTTAGGGCAAGACAAATTGTGCTCTGGAGACACCTTTTCCTTTTCACTGACTGTTGAGAGAGCCCAAAGACTACATCAGATTGTTGTCTACCTTTCAGGTGGCTATATTAAGGAGCAGTCCAATCATTTGTACCAGAACGTACAAGATTTGGGGCTTTCCACTTCTCTTGAATCTTGAGGTTCGATACTGTCATTGCCTGCTCCTCTCTTCCTTAGGCCTATTTCTTCTCCTGGAGGCTCTTATGGAACCCTGGCCAAACATACATTGTTTGCAGTAGATGTATCAAGGCCTCTTGTATTATTCAAGTGCACTTTTTAGTGCACCTTAGGCAGAATTAACAGAATTATTTATAAACCACACCCGTGAATTAACCACAGCTTTCCCCCACATTTCTGTAAAATAAATGTTACTGGGTTTTTAAATTGCCTAATTGTGATAAATAAATAAATAAATATAAATAGATAAATATAATAAAATTATAATAAAAATAAATAGATAAATAAAGTGCCTAATTGGTTTAGCTTCTGTTATCAAATCCTTTGAGCTCAGCGTAATAAGCAAATTCTTCAAGCTGAGTTGCCTTTCATAATAGAGTGAAACAAGACTTGTAAAAACTGCATTATATTATCTCACAAACCAAAATTAATCACGATGAAGGCAAAACCTTCAGTCGTGCTTTTGTTGTCATCTCTAATGGGAGAATGTTGCTGAGTTGTTTGTTTTGTAGCTAGCTAATGAAGGAGGAGATTTCATAATGTGTCATTTCAAAATCATGCTTTCAGGCTCTCTTATTCACCTTTCACTTCCTTGAGTCCTGATTATTTTTTTTTCTTTTTGCAGGAAAAAATGCAGTCAGTTCTCAAATAGAATCTTTGGTAGGCTGAATCTCACCTTGAAGTGGAAGTCTTGATTAGGAAATCGATTTTCAGGCAGACAAAATACTCGAACTGTATGTTACATAGGTATCTTGCAGGTAATCTACCAAGCTGGAATAAGAGAGAATGCCCAGGAAACAAATTGTTTTGCTTATGTTCCTCCAGCAAAATTAAGTAACCTGCCAAACACTTTACATGAGACACTGAGACAAATATAAATGATAATTCTAAAACTTTAATGGATGAATTTACTTAATAAAGCAGAAATGCCTAGAATTATTGGGGTTGAAATGCAGGCACTGAGAAGTAAATTATCAAGAAAATGAGAAGCTTGGTAGTTTTTTCCAATACATTGGTAACAAAGCTTAATGTTTGTTATGATAGATGAGTAAATTCTCCCCAGATGACAGGACCTCCAGAAGACTTTGCACACCACTTCGGTGGGAATTCCTTAGGGAAAGCCATCACCAAAACTTCATCTCATTATACATTTTTTTTCAGGCTGCAGCACAAGTGCCACCTGTTGCCCTCAGAGCAGCAGCCTCCCCCATGTTTGTTCTGGTCTGAGTGGGACTACAGGACTGCTTTTGCCCTAGCAAAAATCCTCTCAAGTACATTGAGTTTCTCTGAAGACAGGTCTGCATGAGTTTAGTATTGTTGTGTCTACAGGTAGATGGGTGAGGAAAGTGAGTGCTTAGAGGAAACTCCTGATCATCATAGGCTTCCCTCTTCTTCCCACGTTTCTTTCTCACTCTCACCTTGGTAAAGATAGGTCATCAAAATTAGGCCAGTTATATATCTTCAAGGGTTGAACAGATGAAGAATGGGCCGTAAAGCAAATCAGAAGGACCAAAATGTGACAGTTTTCATTTTTTCCTCTTCCATGGGTCAGTAGGACCATTGTGGGGGTGAGGGGCTACCTGAGGCATACTCTCACTTTCTTCTAGTAGCTCCCCAAACTCCCCTTCTCTTATTTCACAAATAATCACATTTGAAAAAAAAAAAAAATCTATATAATGAGGCATTTAGTTCAAGAATAATAAGAATAAAAATAATTACACAGGTAATGTAACTCTCCTATTATGACCCTATCACATGCATATATATATACATACATTGCATCACTGAAGATGATAGATTGAGAGTAGCTTATCACTCTGAGAAAAATAACATTAAGAAAATAGAGTAGACCAGGACAAAAGCTTTCCTTTTCCCTTTCTTCCTACCTTTTCTCCCTTCTTCTGTTTTCTTCTCTTTTTTTTTTCCTATTTTCCTTTGTCCCTGTGTATAAGACTTGATTTGCAGCTTCCAAGACATTTACTAGAATTGCCATAAAGGCATGTACTCGGCCTGCGAAATCTTGAGGCTGGAGACAGGTAAATCAGAGTAGGAAAGCTGGTGATTATCAGACTGGAAAGAGGGCAAAGAGTTGCTGTGCAAAACATTGTGCTCCATCTGCATTCAGGAGCCAGATAAACAGTGCTGGAAGTTTAATTCTTCTTGCATGCTTGAGGAAGCAAAATAAAACAGGCACTGTTTCCTAAGCAGAGGTGACTCTGCAGGGCTTAGACTAATACTATTAAAGTCCAAATCAGAAGAGGTTGTTGTAGTCAGCAATATTACTGCATGACCCCCTCTGTCATGTAGCTAAGGATGCTAAGCCAAAAGTTATCTTTTTTTTTCAGCTGTAGGAACCTTACTGGATTTTAGGGAATGATGGTAGAATAGAGGGGCTATAAATAATATAAACCTAAAAAAGTTTTACCCGTTTAAAATACATGTCTGAGATATGATTATGGTATGTCCGGTCATCAAAATGGACTACAGTGGTATGTGGTTGGGACATCTCAGAGAAGAAGAGTTTGAGCTTGTTTTGTGAGAATGATGCTGCTGAAGATAATATTTATGCTGTTCCAGATGGATGTTTTGGTAACTGTATGGGTATATGCTTGTGTGTACAGACACATAAATACTCCTGTCTTTCTTACTCTGTATTTGGTTTTCTTCTTTAGAAGACTTGTAAAAATTCCCCTTTAGCCTGTGAAGACAGGCTGAGAGAATTTGTTCAGCCTAGAGAAGAGAAGGCTCCAGGGAGGTCTTACTGTGGCCTTCCAGTATCTGAAGGTGGTCCTACAAGAAAACTGAGGAGGAACTTTTTGTAGAGGGCTTGTAGTGATAGGATGAGGGGTAATAGCCTTAAAACTGGAAGTGGATAGATTCAGATTAGAAATTAGGGAGAAGATTTTCACTATGCAGGTGGTGAGATACTGGAACACGTTGCCCAGGGAGGCTGTAAATGCCCCAGCACTGGATGTATTGAAGACCAGGCTGGGCTGGACTTTGAGCAGCATGGTCTAGTGGGAGGTGTCCTCGCCCATGGCGGGGGGTTGGAATTAGATGATCTTTAAGGTCCTTTCCAACCCAAACAGTTCTATGATTCTCTGATTCTATCCTCTTCTGATCAGAAATCAGCCAAGAGTTTACAGCTAGCAGAGCATATGCATTAATTTTTCACGATGAATTTTTTTTGTTTTACCATGAATACATGATAACTTAAGCTTTAAATCTAGACTTTTATATACATATATATGTACAAATCAATGATACACTTGATTTGTTTATGTTTCCTTCCTTAATCTTTTTGTCATGTCTTCTTTGACTGTGCTTCATTAGAGATATGGGTGTCAGTCTTTGCTAAAAACTTTTAGAGTGCCTGCATCTTACTAGAGCTCATGGGCTTTGTTTCAGTATAAATGTGAACTAGTAAGCACTTTGTAAACCACACGTTCCAGCAGTGAGAATTTGATGCAATGCTTCTCTTTTCCTCCTTTCCTTCCTCTCTCTACTACCAGCTCTAATATCAAGACAGTTGGTATACCAGAAAGCTGATAGATGATGGTAGCATGTATGAGTGATACTCGCTTTGAGCTTTTAAGGTCTTTTTTCCTGTGTAACAAAACCAGTCAGAGACATCAGTATCCTCAAAAGGATTCACTCTGTGCAACACGGTTGTGGTTTTTTGCTTTTGTGTTATTTTTTTTTGACGTTACCTCAGTGTGTGGATTTATAGCGGTTAAAGCATTTGCTGACATGGAATTATACATCTTTTCTGTGCATTTATTGTTTGTGGGTGGAAGCGTGTTCCAGCTTCTATCTAGTGGGCAACGCAAGTTCACTCTGTCATTAGGGATCAAGACTAATAGCCTCAAAGACAGGTTTGCACATGGCTTTTAAGAAGGACTTTGTCATCCACTGTTTTCCCTTTGCAGAGGAGTTTACAGAAAGTTTGTCCAAGAGAATTTTGCTCTGGGACCCTGTACTACAGTGGCATTTGCCTGTCCCTGTGGGGCCTTTGGAGAAGTAGGAGAGCCATGTCCGTGGTGGCTAGCCCACTACTCCCTTAAGGTGAGGAAAGAGTGTTAACTCCTCCACTCCAGAGCCAAACCTGTCTTACTGGTTACTGAGGGATTCATTCTCCTGTTGGACCTGTAGGTCCTGGGTACAATAGTGTCATCCAGCACTTGACATTTTTGTTAGTCATGCTGAGACCTGGCCAGGTGCACAAGCCCAAAGGGAGGAGAGAGGAAGAAACCAGGTGGGTTGGTGTACACCTTCATCTTCTGCTAGGCTTTGCCTCACGGAATATTGCTGATTGCAGGGTGGCCTTAGGAAGCAGCTTCTGCTGTGCGAACAGAAATAGGTCAAATGCTGTATGCATGAGGAAGATGGATGTATTTATCTGTCCCTCGGGTTAGAGGTCTGTGCTCACTTCTGCTCTCCTGTACTGGCTGTAACACCACGGTAAATGTGTGCGCAAAAGAAATGCCACTGTTAAACTCTGAATGCTCTGTGACAGAAACTGTTTGGGTTTATTTTATTTCTTCACCATGCCTGGAGGTCTATTAATGATTGCAGTCCTATAGATCTGGAGGAGCTGCCTTCATCAGCATTAAGTGCAAGATCCAATTTAGAATGACGTAATGCATTAACGTGCTCTTAACTTGCATCAGTGGGAAGGATTTTTCCACTTTACAAGATGTGCCCTGGCAGAAGCTTCTTGGACATGCATTTACCTAATGAAATTGATTTAGAATCTGGCCTGTATGCCTGCTAATCAAACCTTTCAGACAAAATCATAGTAATAAAGTGTTTTGTGGCTCTAATTTATGATAAATTATGCTGGTTTGTTTGCTGTATGGCATATATATGGGGAAAATAAGTAAAAATTCTGTCCAATGGCCATAGTGAAAATGAGGAACTTTGTGGAGCTTGCTGAGTTTGTCACTGAAGTTTTGTTTTTGAGCTCATGAGTAGAATCTTCTGATAAAACATTTCTGGGTTCAAAAAGTCTATATGGGAAAAAAAAATGGAAACTGTAATGTCAAGTAATGAACTCCATCTTATTAAAAACAAAGAAAAGAAATTCTCTAAATTGTACTCCCCTTAAGAAAGATAGGAAAGATTGCCATGTGCTGGACTTTGCTGACAGTAGACTTTGACCCCGTTTGCTTTGCATTTACTTACACCAAAAATATAAACCCTTAGGGGATCTGGCTATTCTCAGGGAATACAAAACCAACTCTTACACTTCTGCTAAATGACACGTGCTGGCTGCCTCTTTGTATGTTTATTTTTTTATCCAGCCGATGTTTTTAGCTTGATGCAGAGAAGAAACTGTTTGCTTCCAAAGTAAGCAGCAAGGAGCGCTATTTTTATGATTTAGAGGGCAGAATTGTGCCCATGGAAGCAAAGGGCCTAGCTCCCACTAGTTTCATTATGGAATGGAATTGGCTGTCATGAAAAAAAAAAGTTTTTGCTCTGCACTGTCCCTTTGGCACTTGCAAAAGGTTATATTGATTTTAAAAAGGCTCATGTAAATATCCCCTGCACCTACAAGGAAATCAGCTAATGAGTATTCCTTTTAAATTAAATAACATAATGTGTGAATAACTGTTCAGTGTTTGGGAGAAGGTAATACACTTAAGCTGTAAAAATGCCATGAAGATCTAGAAAGCTGTTGCACTGCAAACAAATGCTTCAGGGCAAACCAGAACTGTGTGTAAAGCAGACACATGGTCTGTTGAACACGGCAGCCAGATTTTCCTTCCAGCTTTATCTCTTCCACCTCACTGAATTAGGGAGGACGCGTGGATGTTATCAGACGCAGCGTCATCTTGCAGCCCACTCACCGATGCTGCCTTGTGGGAGCTTGCAGTTCCTGCCATGCAGTCCCTGAAGGGCAAGTGGGATCTACCCTTACGTTTTTAGGCATCTCATTTCCCTGTCTTCGTATTTCACTAATTCTCTCTATTCTCTTCTGCCTGTTCCTTTCTCTTACGTCAGTGAAGCCAGTTCACCGGATGAACATATGTAGTCCCTGTGCACCAAAGCACAGGGACTTCTCCTCCTTTTCCTTCTCTTCCAGCTCCTTATGTCCCAAACCTACCTGGTTTCCTCACCTCCTGATGAACCTCTTCTCAGTTTCCTCATGGTGAGGCCAGTCCCACTCTCTAGGTCACAGAATCACAGAATGGCCAGGACCAGAAGGGACCTCTGAAGGTCATCTAGTCTAGCCACACTGCAGTGAGCAGGGACACCCTCAACTAGATCACCTCAGATCAAGCCTAACACGGGTGTGTACCTGTGGCTTGACGCTTAACCCATCATTTGCATCATTTGGTGGTGGTGGTGGTGAAGGATTCCAAGAGAATATAACCGATGGTGAGGAAAACCTCAAACATGTAAGGCCAATAAAACAGAACTGGGTTATTATTTGACAGGTACTTTCCCCTCCCTTGTCCACATGTCTCTGACACACTCCAAGGTGAGAAACATGTTAATGTTACCACTTTTAATTATCTTATTATATTTTATTAATCACTCGGCCACCAGTTCTTGTTCTTCTTGTTCAGGAGTGAGTCTGTCATGTTTACTAAACAGGAACTTTCCTGACAAAGTGCATAGCACAAGCAGCTGCTAAGGCATGCTTTATTGATTGCAGTTGTTTTCTTTATAAATTAAGTTTACTTCTACAGCTCCTGGCACTTAGTTGTAACTTAGATGTTTCATTTGTGAGGCAAAATTGAGGTTCATGAAAGCAAATCTTACCATATGGTTACTGGCTACTTTCTACAAGTTTATTATTACAGAGCTCTAATAGAGGGAAACCACTTTATCAGATGCATTGGTAAAAAACAGAGGCAAGAGGTTAATTATACTGAATTGCTTTTTCAAGTAGAATTTAACTTCAGTGGGGAGAGAGATGTTTCAGTCAATGTTGCAAGTATTGAGCTGAGGCAGAGCATAGGCAGCAAGGCAAGTTGACCAATGAGTGCACCAAAAAAGCCCGATGAGCTTGGTCTTAGCTTCGAGATCATTAAGGGAACGGAGAAATCATTAGATCTAGAAATGGGACCTAACAGAAGTCGATAAGACAACAACTATGGATATTTAATGAGCAGCACTGCACCATGTTCTTATCTCTTCAGAAATAAATAATGAGATACTTGAATTTCTCTTTCAACAACAATAAATGTAGAATGTGAAAATAGCACAGGGAAAAATAATCCTTTGGGCCATCCTCTCAGTAAGTAATTTCTACAAGCCTTAATTAATTATCAGAGTTACTTGCGGAACAAGCTCATGTGAAACTACGGCACCATAAAATGCCTGTTTAATAGTTAGCCCCAAACCACATCTAGATTACCTTGAAACTGAGAGTTCATTACCCGGAATTACTGAAAAGTTGCCAGTGTAATTTCATTCTGTTGAAGAGCCCAGGATGAATTCTGCATGAAAACAGCTATGTGCCAGAAATCGCAGTCTTTGTTAGGAACAATGCCTTACACTGTTGCTGTAACTTACTTGTTAACCTGCAGGTAGTTTGTACGTAGGAATACTTACGTTACAGCAGCTAACTTCTGATTACATATTTGAAAGGAAAAGCAAAATCAATAGGTCTGCAACGGGGAGGAGTGTGAGAAAGGAGAGGAGGGAGGTGAACTCTAGAGCTGGAGCTACTTCAGCCAGTTTATCCCACAGGGATGGTCCTCACACAGGCAAATCAGAGGGCAGTGGGGAAGCAGTGGAGACATGAGTGTAGTTATACCATGTAGTAATGCATCCAGCTTAGCTGGGGAACTGGGCTCCCTTAATTCCCTCTGTTGCCAAGAGGAAAAGACTCCAGCTTCAGAAACAGGCTACTCAAGTTGTCCGTGTTACAGTTATTTTGCAACATCCTGGTTCACCTTGACAGCTACCTTGGGCTAGTCTTTCGTTAGTGATCTGAGATGGCTGCACAAGCACGGAAGAGATGTGAGTTTTGAGGAGTATCTCCCACAGCAGCTCTTCAGAACACGTCTGTCCCTCATAGCGCTCTTGGGTGGAAGCTTTGCGTGTTGAATGGGCTGTGGTGGGTTGGTTGGTTTGTTTTCTAAAATCTTTTCTTCTAACTTTTCTTCTAAATGTCTTTTGGGCTAGATTTTTCATATTTCTTCGTTGGCTTGATGCACTTCATACGATTTGATTCTTCTGTGCGTGTCTGAAGAAGGGCAGCTGTAGGTACAAGTAGGCTTTTAAAAACGTGCAGAACTGTAGTTCTCTCCTAGGAAAATTTGAATTTAGGTGGATTTGTCTACAAGAGGTGGATGGAAGAGGTGTGTTGTCTTCAAACACTGACAGAAGAGATTGTGATGAGCACTTCTTCTGATCAATATGACTATGACTAAGATCCAAGAAAACATAATTTTTAGATAAATCTTTGTGGTTATTTGTTTCCCCTTCTGCTCTGACCTTAGGTAAAGGAAAGGGAATGTGGGAAGTGACCAGTGCTGAAAGGCCAACAGGATGCCAAGTGCTTCCTGCCTCTATCAGCCACATTTGATACCACACTCCCATTTCTTTGGGTGAAGCAGATGGCAGAGTTCCTATTGAGTTAACAGGGTCCAGCATTTTAGTATAATTGCTCATGTTTTATGCTAGAGTGAGGCACCTGGGACCCTCCCCTTTAGCACTCCTGGGTACTGAGGCTTTCCTGAGTTCCAGAACTGGAGAAGAAATATTTTACTAAAGCATCTTTGAAGGAGTAGTGTCTGGTTGGTGCTTTGTCTCTAGCTGTTCAGCACCACTTCGTCACTTCTCACTTCTGTTAACTTTTAACTTGTGTTTTCTGGTTTGTGTCTGACACGGGGGTCCATTTTTTCTGCCAAAGGTATAGTACAGTATGGCTGGGAAGCAGGGGAGTATCAATCTAACCAGGTTGAAACTAATCATCTATTAGTTTCTCCAAAGCTTTTGACTTTTATGAGAGTGTTGCACATTTGTGGCATGGGTGATTTATACACTTTAATGCTCAACAGAAAGTAGTCTTTATAAACATGAGACGTCCTTGCTAGTATGAATAGAATTCTGTTTTCCATGTCAGTTAGCAACTTCTTAAGCTTTACATATGTGCATCTTTGGGCTCTACCTTTCACACATGTATTGTGTTCTTTTGAGTCAGATGAAGACTGCTGAAAACGTGGGTGGACTCCACCAGCTTTGCAGGTACGGGTGCATTTGCAAATAGACGGGAAACAGTTCTGTCTTCAAGGGAACTGGATGAAAAAAATTTGAGACTGTGTCCTGAGCTGTCTTTAAGTCAGTGCTGAGCTTTTCATGGCATTCCCAAAGCTGTCCCATGGCCCTGTGTTAGGGGGACCCTAAAATGGTCTCCTCTCCAGGCCCTGCTGTATCAGCGAGTCAGAGCACGGTGCTCAGCCCTGAAGGGGTGTGCTAGCCCATGGGCATATTTACTGGGTTATTCAATGTTTATTAATATCGGGCATGTTGCCAATAATTGCTTGATCAAACTAGGAGTTTTTAAAAGAACGTAAAGCCTTTTAATAGTATCTCTCTATATTTTTAATATTCTTAGATAGGAGGCTTACATTCCATTAGCACAAGAAACTGTTTTTACTTATTCCCAGTTTCCTGTGAGGAAGTAATTTATCGCTAATTCCTGGTCAGATAACTGTTACATTGCCTGTGATGCAGGTCCCCAAAAAGTATCTTTGCTTTTTTTCTTGCACTAGAGCCACATATCGCCCGAGGAGAGTGTTTTGATCAGGCTCCCTTGAGGGAAGCAATGCTGTCAGTACGGTTCCAGGAAGCAATAAGCACCTTCATGAAAATAACTCAAGTCCCCATCCTTAATCCCCGCCTATCCTTTTTTATCTGATGGACTCAGAGAGGGCTGGAAGATCACAGCGCGGCTGAAAACAAAAGGGAGTTAACAAGATGTGACCGGCCGATGGATAAAACAATGGGCAAACCCCTCCGCGTTGCCTAGTGCCCAGGTGTCCTTCCCATGCGCAGGTAGCCATGTGGCTCGCGGTGAGTTTGGTCTGCTGGGTAGCGCTCGGGGGGCTGCTACCAGGGGCGGGTGGCTCGTGCCCGTCACAGTGCAGCTGTGCCTTCCACAGCCTCGGCGAAGGGAACAAAGCCAGGTACGTCGATCCTTTCCCCCGGGGGGTGGGGGGACGGACCACTGCTTTTTCTCTGGGGGTCGGGCATGTTATTTCTTCTCCTCTGTGTAAGGATGTTCGGAGTAGAAAATGCCGCGCGCGGGCTTTGTGGCCGTTATTTTTTCCAGTTGCTTTTCACCCTGGCTTTATGTGCAGAGGATTAGCTTCTGAAAACGCAGTAAGCTGATTTCAGAGAAAGCATTCGGGCATCTCTGTGAGAACAGAAGTGACATAATTACTGCTGGTGCGGTGGCAGAACGGGAATAAGATTTAAGCATTTTTCTTTTTTATCTTTATGCTGAAAATGCTGGGTTTAAAAAGGCCTTATTCTGCTCTACTGATTTTTTCCCGAAGCGTGACTAGACGTGGTTTATGCGGCGGTACCAAAAACTGCAATTCCATTTACTTAAAATCTCCAGCTGAAGGATTTTTTAGGTAAAGCGATAGACTGTAGATAAGAATCAACCAAAAAAAAAAAAAATTAGATAATAATAACAATAATAAAAATAAAATAAGGTAATTCTTAGACTGGAAACTTTCAGTTAAAAAAGAAGACAAGACCAAAAGGACGTACATTTTCCAGTGAAATGCCACTGTACGGGCATTTCACTGGAGAACTGTAACAAATTATTTTTTTCTGAAGGGTAATCACAAAGTACTGATCTGACTTAATGAAACGCAGGTTACATTTTTACAAGGTCTCGTTCACAACAGAGGAGGTTTTGCAACAGAGATACGGTATTTGCAAAGTGCTTTGAAAGAAACTTCTTTTCTAGGCAAGACCACAGTACTGAAGTGAAACTGTCCCCTGTATTTTGAATCCCCATGAAATGTATCTACTTTCTTATCTCTTTTGTGACGCTATAGATTTAATGCCAGAAACTTTTCCAGTGAGAAGTGTGGTAGAGGCAGAAGTAGCCTGCAATTGTTAAAAGTCTGCAATAGCAGGAAAGCCAATTATTGCTCCGTAAATGTCACAGTTCCCAGGGGAATTTCCTCTCAGTGACTGGAAAAGCTGTAGGGTGTTTTGGTGAGTTACATAATAAATATCCATTAGTCCCTTAAAGGAGTATAATGTCACTTTTTTTCTTCTTTTTCCTTTTTTTTTTTTTTTTCCCCTGCATTATGATTCATATTTCTTACTAGTAGAAGAAGATTGTCCTATAGGTTAAATATTTAATGCTCACAGACATAGTTTAGGGACACTGTTTTACTGCCATAGTGTCTTTGTTATCAAACATTTTGTGTCATGCCTACACACACACACACAAAAAAAAGGTTTTTTGAAAGAGGATTTCCAGATTTTTCTTCTTTGATAGATTTTTCTCTTCCTCAAAATCTCAACTTTCAGCTGAGGGTGGGCAGGATTTAACGCCCCAATAAAAGTGCTGGATGAAAGTAATATGCTCTGCTTTGATTATAAATTAACGATTTATCTGTAGGCTCAAATAACATTTACCTCTGGGAAACTTGCTTGAGCAGTTCAGCGATGGTATTTATTTTTGTTGCTAGCAGAGGAGTAATTACTTTTAGCCAAAACCGATCTGGTTTTGGCAGCTCTGTAACATTCTCTTTTTCAGCCAAGCAGTGTAATAACAAAATGTTACTTGACTGATCACACTGCATTTCTTGTGGTGTCTTGTTTAGCATGCGGAGTGGGACATGCCTATATTACCTTTTGCAAGGTGGCTTTTTGTTTTTTTAAGAAGTTGCCTTTCTCTCCTTGCTGGCAGGGAAATTAAAGTGCAGTCTGAGAGACCTATTTTGAATCCCTTCATCCCTCTTGTCTATCTACAATCCCACATCTTGCAAAGTCAAAGTCACAATTTTTTGTACAAAGTCTTCAGAATTTGACCTCTAGACATTAGAAATAGGAAGGAACAACTAAGACAGATAACTTCTCTTTGCTTTTATCATAGTGTTTTCCAAAGAGTTCATTTTCTGCACTTCCACACTCCTAACTGTACCTGCCTGTCGTGCAGTGACTGCTATCACCTGTACACACTTTCCACACTATTTCGTAGTAAAACAGAGCTTGCTGTAGTGTATTTCCAGTGGGTTGTTAGCTGACTTTCTTGTCCTCACTTCACGAACCAAAGATCCTGTGCCGTATTTAATCTATATTACTTCCTGCTGTCCTACACATCAGTAAGGTTTCTCTTCATACGTCTGTTGTTCAATTTTTGGATCCTTTTGTTTTAAAATGCACTAGAATTCTCTTTTGTGCATTAACGTTGTCACTGTTGTCTATCGTAAGTACTCTTAAAAAAAATTAAGAGGAAAAAAAAGCAGCAACACTATGTGGCCAGACTCAGCCTTACACCAGCCCAGGAGATGCACAGTACTGCAGTCCTTGCAGTTGAAAGGTACATATGAATTGCTACAAGCTGATGGACTTATGGTGATGATGTAGAGATCAGCAGCAAGTTAGAAATTACAAGAAGAAAAACTGTGGGAAAAAAGAAAGGAAGATAAAAATCTTATGCTAACGTAAAGTTTCAAAGCCTTTTCAGAATACAAGAAAGTCACATCTGTGTGTTTCCCCACCAGGACAGTGCTGTGTAATGACCCAGAGATGACCCTCACCCCTGTGAACATCCCTGTAGATACATCCAAGCTTCGGATCGAAAAGACAGCCATCCGTAGGGTGCCAGGAGAGGCTTTCCACGCACTGCACAACCTGGAGTACCTCTGGATGCCCTATAACTCCCTGGCCAGCATCAGTGGGATCACCTTCAAGGGTCTGCATCGCTTGCAGGAGCTAAGGCTGGATGGGAACGACTTAATATCGTTCCCCTGGGAAACGCTGGCTGACATGCCACAACTAAGGCTTCTGGATTTACACAACAATGAACTTACCTCGATCCCTCCGGATGCTGCTCGTTATATCAAGAACATCACATACCTGGACCTGTCTAGTAATAAGCTGATGACTCTTCCTCAGGCTCTTATTGCCACCTGGGCCAACCTTCAGGCTGTTCCTTACTTCCCTAACGATAACTCCAAGATCATCCTAGGTAAGAGAAGTGCCTGCCATTTCGCAGGGGGCACAAATGTCAAGAGCTCTGCATCTTATTGTAGCATTTTCACCCGCTGTGGTTACCACAGGAAATGCACAGATGTGCACAGGTTAATACCCCATGTAAAGTGTGCGTTTGCATATTAACAAACTCACCTCAGGCTCCCCAAACCCAGCTTATTACACCATGTACTTCATCACCTGCTTGAATCTTTGTAACACAGAACTGGTGACTCTTGCTCAACCCTTTTTTATTTATTGGCGCTGTCAGTTTTAACAGCAATGCAAATATGATTAGAGCTCCACACCATTCCTGTGCTGTTTTCTAATGACAGTTACTGTGGAATTGAACCATTTTCAGCAGCATGAAATAAAAACACGGATATTTATTATGTCCAAATTGAAGAGAAATAAATCCATCATTGACCATAAAATCTGGGTCAAGACTGACAGCTTGTCTCCCTCCAGAGCCCTGTTTATCTGTTCACACAGAATTAAGCCCTAGTATCCCCACAGCCACCAAGACAATGCTGCCTTCAAGGGCAGCTACCAAGTTACAAGAACGTGCTTTTTTGGTAACAATTTTGGGCTCTCGGTTGCAGTATCTCCAGATGAGGCCTTGAGCACATTCACCAGTTCAAGGTATTACTACTCAGCCATTTAGCCATCGTGGGCTGGTTCAGAGCCACAGCTGGCTGATGATGATTCCAAGCTGTTGCCCTCTGCTGTCTTCACGTGCTATGAGCTGACCCAGCTCTACTGCCTCGTGTTTGATCTCTGGGGTGTGTGCATCTGTGTGTACTACCACTACAGCCATGGATCTGAGTTCGGGAACTTGCTGATAATCTCATCAGAGATATTGCAAGTTTCCTCTCACTCTAGGCAGTATTTCACCGCTCTTTTCTCTCTGGATAAATTTAGGGGGGTAAAGTTTTAAGAACCAGATTGCAGTGGAAAGAAACACAAGACTATAGGAATATTCAAATTGCCACTTACAATGTTTTTAGTGTTCTTAGCAGATGTTGTTTAAGGTTTCATGAACATCAAGAGAGGAGCAGATGTTTCATCATCTCTTTTTTTGCCAGATGCAGTATCAAGTTCTCTAAGTCAAAGCTGGCTGTTTGGGATTGCCCATTTAATTTGTGGCAGGACAAGATGCTGCCTAGGTCATACTGCTTTTGATCAACCCTGTGTTTCTGTTGGCTCTAGCAAATCCAAGCATCCCCTTGATGCTCATGGAGCCTTGTGGTGCAGCCTCTGTGCTTGTCTCAGGTTGGTTCTTGCCAGAAAGCCACTGCTTGCATGACTGCTGCTGCAGTGAGCCAGGGGCCAGCTAGAGTGGGCACCGTAGGCTGGGCAGTAGTTGTTTCCTCCTGCCAGGAATGGAGGGACTATTAGTACTCTCTACTTGCAGGCATTTTCCAGTCTTAAGCCACGTCCTTGGGCTGCTTGTGGAAAAGAGGAGGTGAAACCCCCTTGGAGGGAACAGAACTCACTCCCATGGGCAGGCAGGAGGCCTGGGACACCATGCTCCTGGCTTAGGCTTCAAAGGTGTGCCTGGGGTTTGGTGGCATAGATATCACTAGTGCCAGTTCCACTACCTAAAGTCATTAGAGTCCATAAACTGTCCACAGGACAGGTGAATGAGAATATTTGTAAGTAGGATGACACAGATTTAATTAGAATGCAACAGAAGTTCATGGATATGTCTTGCTCTAGTTTCAACTTTGTTTTTTCAGTACCATCTTTGCAGGTCTGTTTTTAATAGAGTAACGTCTCATTGTTTTCAGAATTTGGGTTCAATAGATGCACACTGGGATAGCAGAAAAAAAAAAAGAAACAAAAAGAAACTCTGAAACAGGAATATATTCTTCAATATACCCCTCTCTATATGTATATTCTTAACATAGTCATTGTCCATTTATGTTGCTTTATATATCATAACATGTATATTCTTCAATTTAATCCTTAAAACAATTCTTTCATTTTATCAAGTGTAAGCTACCACTTCAGGAAAAACAACTGATTACTAAAACAATGAAAATAACTTAGAATTACAGAGCTGGAAGGGAATTCTTACAGTCAAGTAGGATCACCTACACCTATTGCAGGACTGACAGTTGGCCTGACAATCTGGCTAATATTTTAATAATCCCCAGTGAGAAGAATTTCCTGGCCTGTCTGAGGAAGAAACTCCATGGTCTCTTTGTACCAAAAAAATCCACAACCCAAACCAAACCAACCACCCCTGTCACTGCTTGCTTTTTCCATCCTTGAACCAAATATGTTTACAATAACTTCTTGGTTTGCTACTTTACATGCATAAATAACAATGTTTTCATGATATTAATAATCCTGCTTTGAACTCACAGAGTATGATTGCAGCTTTAGATTTTGAGATACTTTAGCAATCTGTATTTATTCCCTTCTACTAAATGGCAACATGGAGATCCATCAAGCTCAGCCAACAGCAGTGGACGACTATTGGGACATCCATTGGCATAGCCCTGCATATGCACAGGCAGTCCTTGCTGGGCAGATGAGGAGCCTGTCACAGTTTATCCTGCTGAAAAAATAGAAACAAAAAAGGCAGGAAAAAAGGTACTGTTGGAGTGACTCAGTGCTCTCATTTATTTTGACAGGTTTGCAAGACAATCCTTGGGTGTGTGACTGCAGCCTGTATGAAATGGTCCATTTCCTAAATTTCCAGTCTCCAAACATAGCATTCATTGAGCCCAGGCTGAAATGCTTTACCCCCCGGAGCCTTTCAGGAGTCTTCTTCAGCCAAGTCGAGCTAAGGAAGTGTCAGAGCCCCGTTGTACACACGTCCGTAGCCAAAGTAAAGACCATCCTGGGCAGCACTGTGCTGCTGCGATGTGGAACGACCGGGGTGCCCATTCCTGAGCTCAGCTGGAGAAGAGCGGACGGTGCTCAACTAAATGGCACAGGTGGGTGTGGTTTAAGCTTTTCTCGTGGAATTTTCACATGGAATGAGCGACAGAGGCCTGCACCTTTATTTTCTACAGACTGCTCAGTAAATGGAAGCTTCTATGACAATAGGTCCTTCCCGCTGATAAAAGACCCCAAAAAAGAAAGTGGTGCAAAATTAAGATTCGCTGCAATTCACAACAGTATCGTATGGAATTTGGTTGTGCAAATGCATTGTGACTTTCTAGAGACTATAAAATTACTTGCACATTGATGTAAATATAAGAGAAATTTATGCCGTCGTGTAAAAAGTTGGTTTTGCTTTGTTTCGTAACAATTGTGGTGGTGAGACAAGTCAAAGGCTTTGCTGCAAATCCGTTGGAGCTGAAGAAATGAAGTATGTCCAGCTGTAGCAAGAGGCTGGTTTTGGTTATTCAGTCACTGAAGAGGCTTCCCATGGAATTATTTTATGGGTTTTCGAGATGAACAATGAGCTACTGTTAATCAGTAAACATCTCTGGCAGAGAGATGTCTGACGTGAATTCAACTGGGATTCAAGTTTGCAGCGGCAAAAAAAAGCAAAGGCCACAAACATGCAACATTACTGATATATTAAAAGGGAAAAAGGCCACTGAACAGCCATAGGATACAATAGTTAGTGACAGTGCTTCCAAGAAATGGTTCATTTCTGATGGGTTGGCCAAGGTCTCTTGGGAAAACGCTCTGTGGGAGAAACACTAACCAGGTCCCTCTTCTATGCTCACTCCTCTCGAGGGGAAGCCTTCAAACAGCCACTCTTTTTTGTGACTGATCACGTTTTCGTTTCCATTCACAAGAATGACTGGACCTAAAATTGCAGTATTGGTCCTTTAGTATGTGGGGAATTTAGGGAAGAAACTTCTGCTGCAGCCAGTACACTATTCCTTAGCTTTTTGCCCTAGAGGTTGTATGCCAGGACCTGAACCTTCATCCCTGCAACCTCCCCTGAATGCTACAGTATCCCAGGCCTGGCCCTAACTTTCATAGAGGATCTAAACTCAGCAGATAAATCGCTAAGTATGGGGGTCTAATATTCAAAGAGTTACAGGGCTCCTCACTGCACAGAAACCGGGGAGTGAGCATTTTTCTTTTACAGCAGTAGAACCACTGGTAATAAAAATCTTTCTGGCTACCTGCACAAGTCATTACTCTGTTGTGTATGATGTGCAGGATGTAGCAGAGCTGGTCCTCATAATGATAATGTCTACCCATTGTGCTACGAACGTCCCTCCTACACTTGAAAGAGAGCCACAGCAAAAAATAATGCAGAGAATGCTTTCCTGGAAGTGTATGTTGAGTTTACTTTGAGCTACAACTGAGAGTGACATATTTTGTGCCCCACTAAATTAGACTTCAGCAACTTTCAATAAAAAGTTGGCTGAAAATATACATTATTTCTCAGCAATTGCAGCTTCTCTGCCAATGCTGTAATATGAGTGACTGAAACGTTGGTGTTCTGAATAGAAAGGAGTGAGAAACAGCCCACAGACTGTATGTAAGAGGAAGTGGAAGACCAGCAGTTTTTTAATACATCCCTTCAGTAAATGATTAAACTGAAGAAGTAACTTCTGTTGTCATTGTATTTCACTGCCATTCGAATGTGTCCTGGTTGCCAAGGCTAGATCCTGACCCCACAAAGGCTTTGGAGGAGTTTGCATCCTGTCTTAACCTTTGCCTTTCAGACATCTCCCTGGCTTACCTTTCAGTGGGAAAGGGCAGAGCTAGCACGTGCTCATCCTAAGGAGGCTGGCTTTTCTGCACAAGTAGAAGAAAGCAAAAAAAAAAAAAAAGCTAGTTTTAGCCTCTTGGTAAACCAAGTAAGAAAACCAACACTGACCTGTGTACATAGCGGTCAGTGGTAAGTCATCAGACTTACCTGTGTTTGGCTCAGTGTACGAACCTACACTAATATAGCAGTAAAGGTGATACTATTTTTCAGCTGGTTTTTTCCACATGCTCTATTATACTCCATATACTTCATCCATATATGGTTTTTAGAAAAAAAAATCTCCACTGTTTGTATCCTCCGTGACTCAGAGGACTGCATTTAATGTTCAAATAGATCATGTTGCTGCCTGTTCCTCCCATTCTTTTAAGTGTTGTATCTACATAACAGCTTTTAAGCTTGGGGGTTTTGTTGGCTTCTTTGAAAATGAAAGATCCTTTCCTGGTTCGTTTCCAAACTGTACATCAGTTTGGAGGAAACAGCATCAAATTCTTCACATATATCGGTCTGAAGCAGTGTAAATCCTAACATAATCTAATTATAAAGTCCTTGAATTTACATTGGTTTTGTAATGTTTTTGGTAGCAAAAAGAAATTATGATTCTACTGTATCAAGCAGACATTTGGCTGATTGAATCTTAATAATTTTACAAAACATGTTATTCATTCTATTGATTGTTCTCTATTTATTTTACATTTTTCCTTCCTCGCAGTTCACCAAGAGATTTCCAGTGATGGGATGAGCTGGTCTATTCTGGGCCTGCCTGTAGTATCTTATCTTGACTCTGGAGAGTACATCTGTAAAGCCAAGAACTTTCTGGGGGCAACAGAGGCGTTCATATCTCTCATCATCACAGACTCGGAAAGCACGGATGACCCCAGTTCTAATGCCAAAGGCACGTGGATCGGGAAGACGAGTGGGATGGAGGCAGCTGCCTACAACGATAAGCTAGTGGCAAGGTACGTTATTACCACCTCCACTATGCCTACTCTGGGGGCTGGAATGGGCACCGGAGAGGGCCTCCTCCCGGATGTGGCACAGGACAGCAACCCCAGAAGCTTGCTGGTGAGCCCACCTACTGGTCAGCAGGAGCCAGAGCGAATGGTGAGGTCTGTCAGGGTGATAGGAGACACTGATCAGAGCATCACCCTGGCCTGGAAGGCACCTTTGGCGAAGAACACGACGGTGTTCAGCATCCTCTATGCCGTCTTTGGAGAGAGAGACATGCGACGGATCAACGTAGAACCAGGGAAGGCCAAGGTCACCATTTATGGGCTGCTGCCAAAGACCAAATACATTGCATGCGTCTGTGTGAAAGGGCTGATCCCCAGAAAGGAGGAATGCATCATATTTTCCACAGATGAAGCTGCCAGCGCCGGAGGGACCCAGAAGCTCATCAACGTGGTTGTCATCAGCGTGGCCTGTGTCATCGCCGTTCCCCTGACGCTGGTGGTCTGCTGTGGGGCACTGAAGAGGCGCTGCAAAAAATGCTTTGTGCGGAAACCCAAGGAAATTCAGGAGTCCTATGTCACCTTTGAAAGCCTGTCTCCTGGGGCCAAGGCAAAAGGTGTGGAAGGGGAGTATTTGACTAGACATACCCCGGATGAGTCGAACAGGCTGCTCTCTGCACGATCCAGTGTGGACTCAGAAGCAACACCAAAGATAGAGGGGCAACCTAATGAATACTTCTGCTGATGGTAACTAGGCTCATTGTTGACTTGCTAGGTGGAAAGCACATGGCTGTATATGCAACTCTCTGCTCCAACACTGCAGACCACCCTGTCAAAGCTTCTGCCTCCAAACATGTTCTGGAGAAGGATGCAAGAGGGTAGATGGTGCCCTAGCTTTACAGAAACATGTTGCTCATACCACTCGCGGTTTCCTGTTTTGAACCCAGTCCAAAGCTTCTGTGAACACGGCTTCATTCTCCTGGACCACTTCTACTTTTGTAAAATGAAGTGTGCACGCTGAATCTGAGAACATTAAGCAACATTTCTGAGTATTGTCTGCTTGGTGTTGTTTAGTACCTGCTCTGCAATAGTCTAAGTATGCTACTCTCAGTTCTTTTGATGTACTTTTGGTTGACAAACAGGGTTTATTCAGTTTATTCTTGTTCATATAAATATCTTTGAAGGTGAAGATTGACAGTCACCTTTTACATCCCCCATGTTTGCATGAAACATGCAGCTTGATCCTTAATAGATCACTAAACATAGTCATGCAGCAACCCTTTCTAGTATGTCAAACACAATAACAGCTCTATGCTCTGTATTCAGAGAAATGTGCAAAGGAGGTAGAAATAAGAGACAAAACCCTACCCACTCCTAAGAATACATAATAGGGAATGTTTTATGATTGCATTTTGGCCCTAAACACTATTCTTAAGATTTTCTTGACCAGCAGTACTGCAGAGGTCTTGCAGTATCAGTTCTAGATGCATTTTCTGGCTGTGTTGTAATTAATAGAGTATGTTAGCTGTGCCAGTTAAAATCATACAATAGCCCACTCTGCAAATTGTGTGTGGCATTTTAATGCTTTATAATCATACTGAAAAACCTATGTTAGACAGTTCTGAAAAAATATCCCAGACCAGCCCTGTCATTGCTGCCATCTTTCCTGACAAAACTGGTGGTGAGGACCAGACAGCTCAGACAGGCACTTGTTGTTTGTTCATGAGAGTACCTTGTTCCATGCAGAGCAGGTGTATGTGATGCAGTGGTAGATGCTGGCCAGGCACACATCAGCCATACTTCCACCATGGCATCAGTGGTGGCAGAGGTTCAGTGTGGACTTTCGGATTTCAAAGATTTTACAAGTTCAAGTACCCTGAAAAAAACCTAATATTCATCTAAATGTACTTTCATATCCAGGGTTCAGTTATTTAAGTCCTGCAGCTCCACTGGAATTTGGATTTGAGTCCTTACCACAAAGCACTTCCCAAATGTATAATTTTCCACTCCAATCCCACATGTAGTAATATTGTATACAAAGTTCCTCCCTTTGTAATAAATATTCTTCATGAAGAAAATGATATATATTCTGCCAAATGTTGAACAGGAGGGATCCAGTCAAGCTGAAATGATAACTGATAAAGCTTTCTGAATTGGTTTGAAATTTGTATTTGTAAATTTATTGGAAGGGTCTCCACTCCCATTTTGGATGTGTATGTACAGTTTTGGTTAACAAAATTCTCTTGTTGGAATGGAGCCCTGTATGGATTTTGCAAGTCCTCCTTGTGTAGAAGGGTTCCAGTTATGTAGTTTACTTGGTCTGATGGAAAAAACAAGTCCTTTGATCTCAACATAAATAACAAGCAACAAGGGATGTATTACAACAGTTTCTGATAGGACTCCCTGTATCCTTTACATTAATGATAAAGAACTTCTTTTGTACTGGGAGAATTTGTCAATCCCTGTTGCATGCACTGGACTACATAGATTTTTAGGTTTACAAATAACTTTTTACAAATTACGTATTTTAATACAACAAATCAATTGATTAAATATGTAGTGTGTAATAGATCTGTTACTTGTACATGCAGTTGCATTTCCTAGGATAATTTTTAGAACAAAAATATTCTTCGGTAGCAGATTTTAGGATGAGTTGAAAGGATTGCTGTACTATTGAGCCTGATTCCTGCCCACATCTGCAGCAGTATCACTGGGCTGTGCAGAAAGCAAACATACACAATCCTGGATGGATAAGCTAGCCTTGAAGAGTCAAGGCTGTCCTAAAGTTCTCCTGCAATGAGCAGAGTGAACCTTCTGCCCAAGGACCTTCCCGTAAGTCACATTTGCAGGACCTGACTGGCAAGGAGAGGTACCTACCTTACAGCTGCCTGGAGGCTTGAGCTGGGTAATTTGCCACATCCAGCCCTGGCAAGGAGCTGCTCTCACCCGCTCCATCGGTTCATGCTCCAACACGGGGGCCGTGAGCCAACAACGGAAAAGACAATGGCTGGGCCAGCACTGTCACTTTTTGCTTGCGAGGAGGAGAGGTTGGAGAGGTCATCCTGTGACATTCACCGTGGATGTGTTAAGTTTTACAGACTCTGTTGGATATTTTCTTGCACTTTTGCACTGGATAAATAGGAATCCCAAGTAGAACAGACATTATTACTCTGTTTTGTATGGCTGTTCTTACTGTCTCGTAGGTGAGGTATCACAGTTCAGCATCTCAGTCACTGTTGCTCCAAAACAAGCCCTTCTAGCTACTGTACTGGTGATTCCCAGAAGATAAGCAATAGAAACTTGTATAAGCTTTGTGTTGTCTGGTGTCTGTCAGAAAAGAAACTCTGTACTTGATAAACTGCAGGTGAAATTTCGAACCACTAAGTAAACCGATTTTCTGCTGAATGTGACTCTAAGGCTCTGGGTCAGATTTTAAGTGTTCTGAGGCATATAAAGATAAATACCTCACTGGATGTTTTTGTTGTTGTTTTACCAAAGGGGTGTCAGGCACCTAGTTCCAGCAGGGTTAGCTCAGGAAAGCTTCTTTCTCTCGTCATAAAACATGTGAAAGGAGCTGGCTCAGAGTTCCAGCAAGGAGAATATTCTTTCCCGGAAACAATTTATTACTCAGACAGATATGTGCTGTAAGATCCGAAACAAACCTCGGAATATCCTTTGGAATTACTGCATTAGCAGCATTTTAAGTTTGGGGGGTTTCTGACACTTTGTTCGGCTCAGTTTTCTTTTTCCTTGGACAATGTTTTCCCTGTTAATGATCTCCTTGAGCCAGGTATCGCACAGTTAGTTGCTTTTTGGGGTGTATTTCAAATATTTTGGTAGTGTCAAGCAATATATTTTGGAATCTCTACTTTTACTATTAAACCATTTAAAACTTCTCAGATGAGTGTTGGACCACTTCAGTAATACTTAAGAGTAAAGTAACTGTCCACCTGTGTTAGACAGGAGGTTTGGACCAGCTGCTTGGGCTGAACACTTTGGAGAGCAGTACAAGCCAATCCTTGGTGGGCACTTCACGTGATATGTAACAAAGACAAGCTACTCCTTCCACAGTACCTTATTTATACTTATTTTGGAATTTGGCATAGTGTAAAACTGAAAAATCAAGGATGAGGTTTAAACCAGAAGGTAATCGTGTTTCAAAAACGAATCCAAATAGCTCTGAACCGTACTGAAAAATTGTTATTTCTTTTTCTTAAAATACGTTGAGGCTTTGAAACGTTTTTCCAAACATCTTTAAAAGTGTTCCAGATAATCTGGTGAGTAGATTCAGACAAAGGCTAATGCTGGCTCTGAATTATAAAGTCTCTGCAAATATTTTTAATACCACATATGTGTAAAAATTCCATGAATGCAAACTAATATTTAGGCTGACAAACATCTTATTTCCACAGTGTGGTTTAAGCATGTTGGAAGGCTATAACTTGTGTGGTCACTTGCACATCTATTTCTGTGTGCCCAGAAAGAATAGACTAAAAGGTCTTTAAATGATATTAAAAAATGTAGGGCACACCAGTGTGCATGTGCATATATATAAATTTGTGGGGGAAAAAAAAAAAGGACACCAAAATGTCAAGAAGGTCATTAAAACATTTTTCAAGCTATTGTAAAAAAAGGAATGGACATTGAAGACTTACTTTGATGTCAGCTTCTTCAGCAGTTTTTTAACCTTTAGGTTTTATTTTACCATTGGAATACTTTTAAAGTCCCTCAATGTCAGAAGTGTTCTGGGAATGTCTGAAAAGTTTCAGGATGGAATTAATAAACTTTCAGTGCTGCAGTACTGTGGCTCAGTGGGAGCTTCACCAGCTTTAATGTTCATGAACAGAAGGTGCAAATTGTTGCCCAAAACAGAGCAAAAGAATCGTCCCCCTTTTGGTTTTCCTATTCATCAACGTTAAAAAAGAAAGAATTTAGCAATTGCCAACAAGGGTTCAAACTGATGCCCAGAGAGCAGGACCAGGAGCTTCTCACAGGTGAAGCAGTGCCCATGTTCCCCAAGAGCCAGGGGCTGCTGATGGTGACGTGGGGCTGCTGCGATCATAGTCACAGCCCATGAGAGTGTGTTGGTCCTTGGTTCCCAATTCCTGCATGGGAGGTGGACTCTACTCCTGCCTTAAGGTGCCCTGAGTGAGAGCCAAAGCCTTTCCTTTCCTTCAGCGGGTGAAAATGGGTGGGTTGTGCCTCTTGGCCAGCTCTCTGTGAGACTGACTTGCCGCAGTGGGACTGGAGCTGCAGTGCTCTAGGGGACCACATGGAGTTACTCCAAACAAGTGGGGAAAGGCTGACAAGTTTGTACAGCTGCTGTTGTTGTTGAAGGCTTGTGAAAGAAAAGTCTTAATCATCTCTTTCCACATCACCTTCCTGGTTTTCAAAGCTGCTTTTCCAAACCTGTACCATTCGGCCTTACACGCACCTTATCTGAAATGCCCAGCTGCAGCCTTCAACTCTCATGTCCTCCCCAGCAGAGATTTCTAACACTTGATAGCCCTGGCAAAGGCACTGTAATTGTAAAGCATCTGCCTGGACGTGATTTCTTACAGACCTCTTTGTGCCCGTCATTTCAAGATGGAATTCGACTCCCTTGCCATTGCTGGGAGCATGCAACGGGTGTCCTTTCGGTGTTGGCTTTGGCAATCGGTTCAGCCTCAAACTCCACTTCCTATAGATTAGCAGGCAACGTCTCTGTGGAGATTTAGTTTGACAGCTTGGGTTTTAGAGAGCTTGTTCTGCATTTTGGCTGCAGCCAGAACGCCACATGACATTAAAGAGGCAGCTGAACTGAGTGCATGTCTGCTGTCACAAAAGTGACCATTAAATTTACAGTCAGGCATAAACCAGGCTGAATTAAAAAGGCAACAAAAATCCCACTCCAGTAGGGAACATAACATCCATGGGTCACACTATTGGAGGGATTTTTGCCCTTCACTTTTTTTTTCACTTTTCTTTTGTTCCCTCCCTCCTCCCCTCTCTACCCTAGAGAGTGGATAGACTCCCTGCCCATTAATTGATCTCATTTTTGATAAATAATTCACCACTACCTTCTCAGGTTAATACTGAGGATTGGTTTGGGGAATATTTAGAGAAATGGCCTCTCAAGCAGCACATAAACATCAGCCAGAAAACGTCCTTCTGTGGTACTGACTGACACCACTCTGAAAGGCCATTTTCTAGCCTTGTAGAAGATAAGTAGGACTGGGAGGACAGTTCATGTGGGAGAAAGGAAACAACTACAGATTATTTTTTTTTCTCATTTATTTAAATTAATGTATGTTTAACAGAGAAGCCTGGATGACATTTTACTTGCTGTATCCTAGACATTGGTCATGATGCACCTGTACTGTACCCAAAGATACACACAGGGGGAACTAACCAATAGTTTTTACTCCATATATAAATCTGCTAATGAAGAACACTGTTCATGAAAGATTTTTGGGAAGATGTGGTTTAACTGCCACATACTTTAAGACCCTCCCTGTTGGCCATGTGAAGATGGCAAAGGAGTTGCCTTACACACGAGCAAAGAAGGTTTTTGCAAGATTTGGCCTTTAAAAGAGGTGAATCCCTCCTGATGTCCTGCTTGGTGCTGGGGACAAGCACACTCTCCCAACACAGTGACCCTGTCAGAGGCACACGTGCAGCTCACAAAATGGGTGGTTTTTTTTCTATGACACTTTCCTCACGGACCCCGTACGCTGATGGACATTGCCATCATCTTGTGAACACCTGACTAGCACAACCACACAAGCCAATGATCTGGGTGGACTGCAGCCATTTAAACCATTACACCTCTCATGCTGAACACCATCAAGGCACTGGTTTTTCTCCTGCCTCTGCTGAAAGCTTTTCTTTTCCAGACCCCTGCAACTCACAGACAGGCAAACTCCAGGTTTGTTCCTGACTCCCAGCTCTTTTCTAACTACATCATACATAATTTACTGCTGCTATTACCAGTTATAACAAAATGTAAAATTACAGAATTTATTATTATTATTATTAATATTATATCATTGTTTTATTAGGGGATATTTTCATATCAGACTACAGAAGAGGACCAAAGGCACGGATGGATGTGGTGTTTGATTTCCCAGAGGCCCATGCCCATGGAGGATGCACATGGGTTCCCTGAGGCCCTCCACTTCAGCAGTAGATGGATTACCAGGACGAACACATCCTCCCATTGTCTCCAGCACTCTCAGTTTAGCCAGCCAGTCCTGCTGATGGGTGGTTCCTTCCCTGTTTAAACTACACTGGGAGTGCATAAGCCTGCCTTGGCTCACAGAGCCTGTACTGGTGCCACTCTCATTGAAACAGCTTCAACAAGAATGTCCCCAGCGGCCACCACAGTCAAGTGGGGGCTCTATAGCTGCTGTACCTGCTGTGCTACAGACCAGCAGCCCTTCTCCTGCACTCATGGCTTTAAAATGGGATCAGTGGCATGAAAATGTGGGGCAGCTGTTGAAATATACCACCCACGGACAAATAAAGACCATTTCACTGAAAAAAAAAAATAAAATCAAATCCCATATGTCGTGGTTAGATGTGAGTATGGTGAGCAAGAGCAGCCCAGCTCCTCACAGCCTGCTGCTTGTGCACGAGAGGTAATCATGAAGCACGGCCACAGTCTCCAGTGGTTCCCCCATCAGTTCATTATGCTGATTGGCCTTGAAATCAGCCTGGTGATTTAAAAGTTGCAGAATCAATCCTATGTTTTCTGTAGGCTTAAAGTGTCTATGCTGTTGCACACTCCCCAACAACCCTGGATAGATCTAAGCTGTCACACTCTAAGTATTTTTCTATCCTGGTCCAATAGGTTAGAGGTTAAGTAGGTTCAGGCTAATCTTGATTTGTGACCCAGCTTCACATGTACTGGCAGGGAAGTTAAGCCCTTTTCCAGTGGCCTGCTGCCTTCTGTGGGCTGTAATGAAGCCTGTACACACTAGATGGCCCCAGGAGAACGCAGCACTGCTTCGAAATGATAGCTGAAACCTTCTATTTCGGATTGGAAAAAAAGATAAATAAATTTGGTTAGGCCAAATCCCTTTTCATAGAATTATTGAGACTGAGTTTTTCAAGGTGATCAGAAGGCAACTGGCACATGTCTTATGAGGAAGGCAGAAAATAGCACTGAAATTTTGTGTTTACACAGTAGAGATTAACTTCCAAGATTTTATTTTCTCAGAGAAGCCCACAGACTGGCTACAGCTATGTTGCTGGGTTCCCCCCTCCCTCACTATCTCCATTCTTACATGTTGGTAATGAAAAGTCATTTTTGAGGAGAAATGCTCCTGTACTTTTATGCTTCTATAACAGAGCAACTAAGCTTGGGGAGTAGGTTTTGTGTGCACCACGTGCAATAGTACACCCTGCAGAGAGCTGTGGGCAGGGTTTGGGGCCGATGGGTGCTATGATTGTGCAATAGGGCACTATGAGCTGGCAAAGCACAGCTGTGAAGTCTGGCACTTACTATGGCCTTTTTTTGCCTTGATAAATACTATTAAAATATAGGAGATTGTGATAGACCCCTTGAAGAAAAAAAAATCGTAAATAGGCCTGGTTAAAGACTTGTAAGGGCTTGGGAACAGAAGTGGTTCTGGCTCCATCTTCATATTATCAACCAAATAAACACATCTGTCAGAATTCCTACAGCCAAAGAATAAATGCCAAGAGTGGTCCCAGGGTGATTTTTAGCACATTGAGACAGACTGAACCATACTACAGGTCTTCTTTAGGGTTGGGTCCCCAGCAGGATTTATTTCTGCGTCAAGGAAGATTACAGCTAATAGGATTTGCTTCCTGGAGGCTGTTGGCATGTTTGGTGCAAACCCTGCACGGTGCTTTCTTAAAGGAGAATATGGACCCTCTTTGTCGTATTTGTCTTTTTCTTCTGGTCTTCCACAAGATAAACTCATCTGTTTCATCTTGTGTCATAGGATGCTCTTGTTCTCAAGACAGCTTTGGAAGGTAAGACTGCTAGTTACCCTACTTGTAGCACCAGTGAAGCAGCTCAGAGAGTCCCAATGTATATTTGCTGGTGATGTGAGCACTAAAACCACAGAGATGGCCGCATGGTATGCCTCTGATACTTGAATAACAGTAGCTTGAACATTGAATGAGATATCTCTTATTTCCCAGAGATATGTAGCAATTTTCATGACTTGATTGCATTTTTTTTGTGGGAAAACAGATGTAAAACTAAGGGAAAGCTGGATCTTCCATTTATACCAGCCCTGTATACAATACCTTGTAATTATTCCAGTGCTTGTAGACCCATAGAGGCAGTTGGTTTGTTATGAGCATGGTGTGCGACCTGGAGAATTTTCTGACTTCCTCCTTAGGAGTTTACTCTGTATGTCTGCACTGCTGAGGCAGATCCCTGCAAACATCCCTCGGGACATCCGGAAAATTAGAATAGAAAATTCTCACCTAACAGAATTGCCTCGTGGGTCTTTTGAGAATGTTAGTGCCTTGGAGTATCTCTGGCTCAATTTTAACAACATCACGGTGATCCACATCAAGAGCCTTGAATATCTGATGGCTTTGAAGGAGCTGCGCTTGCAAGGGAACAAATTAAGTTCGGTGCCGTGGACGGCATTTCAAGACACCCCAGCTCTGAAAATCCTGGATCTGAAGCACAACCGCCTGGATGTCCTTCCAGAACATGCACTCCGCTATCTGCCCAACCTGACCTATTTAGATCTATCCTCAAATCAGCTTACCATCATATCCAGAGATGTCTTCTACAACTGGCCTGTCTACCAGAGAAGCCAGAGGGCAGAGAGGCAGATGGAAGCTATTTCCAATGCTGTCCTGGCCCTTCATGACAACCCCTGGATTTGTGACTGTCGCCTACGAGGATTTGTCCAGTTTATCAAGTCGGTTGGCCCACCTATTATTCTGATGAATTCCTATTTAACTTGCTCAAGCCCCAAATTTAGGGCAGGGAAGTTTTTTCATGAAGTTGAGCTCAACAGCTGCATGAAGCCCCTGACTTCAGTCCTTGACACCAACGTGACAGTCCCGGTGGGGCTGAACATCACCCTGACCTGCTTTGTGCAAGCCAACCCTTCCCCAGCTGTCTGGTGGACCTATGCACTCAAACTTTTAAGGGCATTTAATGGTAAGCAAAGCTTTTTCTTTTTTTTTTTAATTAAAAATTAAAAATATGTGTTCTACTATTCTGCTTGCTCAGGTCTTCGGGCCATGACAGTCACCACTCCAGCTCTCAGCCCCTTTAGAGCATCACAGTTATTGTGGTGGCAATAATCCAAATAATATTAAACATCCAAATAATATTAAATAAACATCCTACATGTGTAGGCATGGCTGACCAGCACGAGAAGAGCTGTTTCATGCAGGAGAACAGTCAAAGAGGAATAGAGGATGGCCTCTTTTTCACACAGTTATTTTATGTGTAAGATATACATTGTGTAAGAACTATTAATAATACTTCAGTCATACATATATAATAAATATGCAGTTATCTAGCCATGTATATATCTGTACACTATATAATTACATATGGCTGTAGAAGTTGCATGTGCGTGCATGTGCACACACACACACGTGTGCATTTCTATATTTTTCTCGTATGTTTTCTCAAGAAATACCCACCCAAACCACAAAACCCTGCAGCCCTGCTGCCTGTCTGCGTCCATGCATGGTCTACAACCAAAACAGAGGTTGTCCTTCTCCATAAGCCTCTCTTATTTACATTCTTTATGGAGGGCCTCATCATATGAAGCCATTTCCTCTTCCTCCCCATCCAGCTTGGCTCCTACACACCCTCCCTCACATTTATTTTTACTAAAAGCCTTCAATAGGACAAGTTGCTATTTTCATCGGGTAAGCTAGTAATGCATACGGGCACCACACAGGTTATCTGTGGTCCTAATAAGCCAGCTAGCTAAATAAGATGGCATTAGCCTTTAATCCTGGGCTGATATTTGCTTTAATTGTAGTGTGGTAGCAGCACTTGTGCATCTTTCCACAAGAACATGCAGAATTAATTACATACAAGCTTTTCCTGACCACTGCCAGGCCCCTCCACCCCCTGTTTGGACAGATGACAGGATATTTCACACTGTTCTTAAAGGGGCATCTCCCTTCCAGCCCAACACCTCCTGGCTCCACACAACTGTTTTTGGCCTGAGCCTCTTGAGTTCAACGTTCCTCTGTACTCAGTCCTAATGGAAGACTGTGTCCAAAATGCATCTGTACCTCCTGCACATCAGTGGCTCTCCCCGGCTTGCTCTGCCCTGAGCACACTGATGGCAGATAGCACACCGGTGCCTTGGCCTCTACCCTCAGCAGCTTCCCCAGCTGCTCATGCTGGGACAGGGGAGTTGGATGCACTCCGCCTCCTGTACTCACATGTCCCAGTGCAGGTTTTGCCTTTTGTCGCGGATAATGCTTTGCTGATGAGCTCTCTGGGGTTCAGTGCACTCCTGCACCCATCTTCCTTCTTCCTTGGGAAGGGGAGGTCCTTCACGGCCTCCTGGCCCCCATCTGATATCCCAGTAGTCTCGGGGCTGTCCCAAGGGCACGGTGGCTCCCTGCCTGCACAGGCAAGAACAGGGCCTCTCCTGCTGACCCACCTCCCCTCTGCCCGCAGTGTCCACTGAGCACATCAGCGAGGAGACCATCCGCTCAGAGCTGCTGATCCCAGCGGCACGGCCAGCAGATGCTGGCAACTACACCTGCACAGCGGCCAACTTCTTGGGCAACACCTCCGTGGCCATCGCTCTTCATGTGGGGGCCCCGTGGGCATCCACCACCTCCCCGGGCTGGGCTCCCATCGCCCCTGCTGAGCCAGGCACCCACGTGGAAGTGCGCATCGCCAAGCAGACGGTCTACGGCATCACCCTGGAGTGGTTTGCGGTGGCAGCAGCGGAGCCGGGGGAGACATGGTACACCCTTCTAGTAGGTCGCTATGATGCCGCCCAGAAGGATGCCATCTACATCGGCCCCGGCGTCAACACCTACTCGGTGACTGACCTGCTGCCAGCCACCAAGTACGAGGTCTGCGTGGCCGTGCGCAACCAGGCTCCCCGCAAGGGCCAGTGCGTCGTCTTCGTCACGGGCAGCGACGTCAGCCAGATGGAGCAGCGCGAGAAGCTCATCCACATCGTGGTCATTGTCTGCGCCATGGTGCTGGCTGTGCCCGCCGGCATGTACGCCTGCACCGCCGAGGCCCGCCCCGGCTGCCTGGCCCGCTGCCCCGGCGCCTGCCCCCGGCGCCGCCGTGGAGGCCAGGCACAGGCGGCTGGCAGCAAGGAGAGCACGCTGGACAGCCTGCCCGCCGGCAGCGAGGACGGGCTCTGCCGCCCCGAAGGCGGTCGTAGTGCCCGGCGGCCTCCGGCCCGTGAGGAGCCTGGCAAGGCCCGGGCGCCCCACAGGAACAGCGCCGACCTCTACTAGCCCCGGCCTGCCTGCCCTGGGAGCGCAGCCACGGCAGCAGCTTTCGCGGATGACCTCGAGCGCACGCTGGGTGTCTTGAAGGACCACACAAGGGAAACTCTGTGCTGCGAGGACTCGGGGCACGGCAGGGCACAGAGCTGGGATTCACAGCAAGCTTGGGGGGCCTGGGAACTGGGGTGCCTCGGACGTGCGGCCATGCCCCCTGCCAGCCTGGGCTGCCTCCACTGCACTGTCACGGAGCGACGCACACAGACACGCAGGAAACAAACTTTAACAACAAACCCCCCCCCCCCCAACAAACCCAGACCCAACAGCGATGCCTGTGGTAAAAGGCCAAAGGCGGCCCCTTGCTCACCCACCCAGGCCCACTTATTTTTCCCAGCCCCGGGGGGAGTGGGGTTGGGGGGGAGGCTCATTTGCAGCTCTGCCCTGTGACAGGTGCCAGCTCCTCCTGCGAGCTGCCGCTTGGAACCAGAAGAGGGGAGCCAGGGCAGGGCTGTGCCCATAACCAGCAACAAGAAGCCGGGGGGGAAGGACTGGGTCAGTGTGCTGGAGCTGTGCTGTTTCACTTGGAGAAAAACTTTTTTCCTTTTTTTTTTTTTTTTTTTTTGATCAGGGTGTTGGGTTTTGGGTGTGGGGAAGGTTTGTCTTATTTAATTTTATTTGTTTCGCTTTGTTTTGTTTGTTGTTATTTTTTTCTTACTCATCCTTAAGGTTTACACAACCCTAAGAAGTTCACAGCCTTGGTTGTACCAGAAACGGGGGAACTGCGAGTGCTTACTGAAGACCAGCATAACGTAGACAGCCACACAAACACAGACACCCCACACACACACACCCCCACGCCTATTGCTACACAAGTGGTGTGTTAATATATTCTTTTTTAAAGGTAAAGGTGGGATAAGTGGCCAGGGCAGAGAGAGTGGTGAAGCTGGGGTTTGGGAGCCAGAGGTGCAAACCAGGCACCTCTCCCAGACGCAGAGAGGCCACCCACCCATCCTGACACTTTGGAACAAAAGCTCGCCTCCTTTCTGGAGGAAAAAAAAAAAAATAATAATCCAAATATGCGTGTAAAAGCAATTGCCCCCTGCTCATGAAGCAGCTCGTGCTGCATTTCTCAGGGGTCTGAGGACATGTGGCTTATTTTTTTTTTTCTTGTTTGGCCTTGTGCTTTCCAGCACAGCCAAAGCACATGGCCAACAGACCTGCAGCCCTTGTCGTATGTGTTGTTAGAGACCACCTCAAAACCAAAAAAAAAACTAGAGTGGAAACCTCAGTTGTAAGCAGAGCTAAAGCCTAATGTGAGCTTCACTACACGGCAGCTTGGCTTTCTAGTCGTGTTTTTTGCTTGTGTTGTTTTTTGCTGCTCGTTTTCCACACCGCCTCTCCTCGGGATCCACATTTCCTCCCGGCACACCTCCTTCTGCTGTAACTTACTGTGCAGCTTCTGAACAGGGACCTGTTTGGTCAACGCTGACTCTCGGTGTTACACTTCAAGGGACTTCCTAGGCTTGTCAGTCTTTTAGTGTCCAAGTAATAAATGCAATGGATTTTCAGAATACATGGGTGCCGTCTCCTTCATTTCTATGTCTGCAATTTGTAACTGTACAAAGAAACTTGAAAGCCAAGAGCTCCGGAGTTTGGCTAGAGGGACAGGGGTGGCTGGGCACATCTGAAGGGGGGGTCTGGAGTGGTGAGGAAGGGGCAAAAGCTCACAAGGAACCTTCCTGCCCACAGGGCCACACCGCAGTGGGCTGTAGAGCACAATGGGCACTCAGTCAGGGGCTCGTCCATGACCCTGCCTGTCTCCCACGCCTCCCCGCTTCTTGTCTCCTCACCTTCCAGGCTAGTATTGCCCAAAAGCCTCACAGGCCCTCTCCTGGGCCACGAAAGAGGCCACTGGGTCACCTTAGAAAGCCTGTACCCACGAGGTCACATAATGAGCAATGACACCATGCACAAAAGCACCTTTTGCAGTTTATTTTTATTTATAAAAAAAAAAAAAAAATGCAAACAACAAACCCCACCCTGAAGTTGAAATACAGAATAACTGGAAAAAAAAGTCTCACAACATAATAATAAAACATCTTTATTCCCTCTTAAATATATCTAAGACTATAAGCCTATAAATCCAGTTAAATCTCACTTAATTGAATGGTCTTTATAGGCTTTCCTCATTGGAGAATGAACATTGAATACTGGCTTCAACACAACATCTGGGAAAACAGCAGGGGAATAAATCACGAACTTTCGGTACCTCAGTTGCAGAACCTGGCAAGGACACAACCAGCAGAAGTGTGTGCTTGCCCAGGGGAGCAGGAGTGGGGCCAGGGGCTGCACGTCCCCTCCTTCCGACCGGCTCATGGCCACAGGACAAGGTGACCACACACAAACATGAGAACCTGGGCTTCACGCCATGCAGCCCCAGGAGTGGGGATAAGTAGGAAGACAGTGGAGGAAATGAGAGATGCAGCGAGAGAGGGGGCTGGGAGCGGTGCTGCACCTCTTGGCTACAGCTTCTGGCTCAGCCCATGGGTGATAGGAGCCATGGTCACCCTCTGGCTTCTAGGTGGATTGAAATGAAGTTAAAAAAGACAGGATTTTCCCCCTAAGTGGGTAATTTCTTATTCAATCAGATATCCCCTAAGCTGATGAAGTCCTGATGCAAACAAAGGGCTAATACCAGCTAATGGGGCCAGAGGAGACCCTGAGGGCCATGTCTGCTGGTCCAGCTGAACAGTTCAAGAAGACCTGACAGCTGACAGCTGGAGAAGAGTCTCACAAACCCCTTGAATTAACAGTGTCCTGTGCTATAGGGTTTGCTCCCCATCTTGATGTTCACGGTGCTGATTCATGACAGCACAGCTGCCCTGGGGGGCCAGGGTTCAGGCAGAAGATGCAAGGTGGTGCTACCCAGCCAGCCTGGCACATGCTGCCTTCTCCCCAAGGGATGGGAAACAGCCAAGCCCAGATGAAAAACATCTCCTCAGAAACAAACACGAAGGAGAAACCGCGGAGTAGATCCAGTGAAAAATGTGATTTACCTTTGGTACCTTTGTCATGTAAGAGGAAAAACATGTGTAAGCTGCACCTTCAAGAATTCCCACC